>MU763194.1:2129-28562 GCA_026770625.1 Nicotiana glauca | reverse complement strand
CCCCCCCCCCCCATTCTTTCATTTTTCTCAGATATCATCAATCTCTCTTATTTCTCAAACTCAAATTAAAGTATTAAAGTCCTCAAGTCTTTACTCATCTCTCGTTTCTCAAACTCAAATTCTTAATTCAAGTTAAATCATGCCCGATGATTCTAGATTGCGCCCGTTTGTTTTGGAACACTTTAATGTGGTAGAAAAAAATGAAGAAGGTTACATAATAAAGTGCAAGAACTGCGGTCGAGTCTACACTCATCGTCCAAGTTGGAGGCCACAGGCTGTTTAAGAAGGCATATAAAGAGTTATCTTATACATTCTCTAGACATTCGTATTTAGGATTTTAAATTGATTTGAGATAATTTGTGTTATTTTAAAATTATTAGTCGTATTATGCTTAATGTTTTAGTTTGGTAGATTAATTTGAAGTATTATGTTGAAGGCAATATACATATTATATAAGGCAATTTCTTGTAAATTATATAAGGCAATATATTTTGAATTAAAAAATTTAAGTCACAACTATATAATATAATTTACAAGAAATTGCCTTAGATAAATTTTTTTATTTAAAAAGCCAGGCCCACTTAGCTCCCCTTATATATATATATATATATATATATATATATATAAATATAAAACACAAACAACAACAACCCAGTGTGGTCCTACAATATATATATATTCCGGTGGAATTCTGGAAAAGCGCGGGTATGGCAGGTTTGGAGTGGCTCACTGGGCTATTTAATGTTATTTTTAAGACAAAGAAGATGCCTGAAGAATGGAGGTGGAGTACGATGGTTCCGCTTTACAAGAACAAGGGTGATATCTAAAATTGCAACAGTTATAGGGGTATCAAGTTGTTGAGTCACACTTTGAAGGTTTAGGAGAGGGTGGTGGAGGCCAAGGTGAGGAGGTGCGTGTCTATTTCCGAGAATCAGTTTGGATTCATGCCGGAGCATTCGACTACGGAAGCGATTCATCTGGTAAGGAGATTAGTGGAGCAGTACAGGGAAAGGAAGAAGGATTTGCATATGGTGTTTATTGACCTTGAGAAAGCATACGATAAAGTACCGAGAGAGGTCTTATGGAGGTGCTTGGAGGTTAGTGGCGTTCCAGTAGCGTACATTAGGGATATTAAGGACATGTATGATGATGCTAAGACTCAGATGAAGACTGTGGGGGGTGACTCAGAGCATTTCCCTATGGTGATGGGGTTGCACCAGGGATCGGCTCTTAGCCCATTTTTATTTTCCTTGGCGATAGATGTACTATCGCGAGACATCTAAGGGGAGGTGCCTTGGTGCATGCTATTTGTCGATGATATAGTGTTGATTGACGAGACACGTAGCGGAGTTAACACGAGATTGGAGGTTTGGAGAAAGACCTTAGAGTCTAAAGGTTTCAAACTGCGTAGAACCAAGACATAATACTTGGAGTGCAAATTCAGTAACGGGACCTATGATACATATGTAGAGGTTAAGCTTGATGCTCAAGTTATCCCCAAGAGAGCGAGTTTTAAGTATCTCGGGTCTGTTATCTAGGGTAATGGGGAGATTGACGAAGATGTCCCACATCGCATCGGAGCGAAATAGATGAAGTAGAGGCTTGCTTTTGGTGTTTTGTGTGATAGGAATGTGCCGCTAAGACTTAAGGGTAAGTTTTATCAAGCGGTGGTTCAACCAACTATGCTGTATGGGCTGAGTGTTGGCCAGTCAAGAACTCCCATCTGCAGATGATGAGAGTAGCAGAGATGAGGATGTTGAGATGGATGTGTAGGTGTACCAGGAGAGATAGGATTAAGAATGAAGCTATCCGGGACAGAGCGAGAATAGCTTATGTGGAGGACAAGATGTGGGAGTCGAGTCTGAGATGGTTCGGACATGTTAAGAGAAGAAGCATTGATGCTCCTGTCATGAGGTGTGAGAGGTTGGCTATGGAGAGTTTGAGAAGAGGACGAGGTAGGCCTAAGAAGTACTGGGGAGAGGTGATTAGACACGATATGGCGCTGCTTCAGCTCACTGAGGACATGACCCTTGATATGAGGTTGTGGAGGTTGATGATTAAGGTAGAAGATTAGTAGGTAGTTTATAGTTGTTCACCGTTAGTCTTAGTAGCATGCATGTCCCTTCATATTCTTAGATTTCTATTACGTTATGTGGTTGTGTTTGCCTCAGGTATTGTATTCTCTGCTGCTATTATTTGGTATTACTTATCCTTTATCCCCCCCCATTGTTTTTCTTTTTCCTTCCTTACTTTCCATTTCTTCTTCTTGTCCTTACTGAGCTGAGGGTCTATTAGAAATAGCCTCTCTACATGCATTAGGTAGGGGTAAGGTCTGCATACAAACTACCCTCCCCAGACCCCACCTGTTGGGATCAAACTGGGTTTGTTGTTGTTATTGTATATATGTGTGTGTGTGTGTGTGTATATATATATATATAGTACAGAGTACCCTCCCCAGATCCCACATGTTGGGATCAAACTGGGTTTGTTGTTGTTATTGTGTGTATATATATATACAAACACAAACAACAACAACAACAACAACAACAACAACCCAGTGTGGTCCCACAAGTGGGGTATGGGGAGGGTAGGATGTACGCAGCCTTATCCCTACCCTGGAAGGGCAGAGAGACTGTTTTCGATAGATCCTCGGCTAAAGAAGGTGAGAGAAGCCCAGGTAGCAAGTAATAGGAAACCAAAATTATAAAACTAAATCGAAGATAGCAATAGATAATATGAAAGGGGTACTGATAAGAAGTATTAGCAAGATAACATATTTAGAAAACTAATTCCAAAGCAGCAAACGGGAATATGAATGAAGTACTGCTAGCAAACTACGGAATTACCAATGGTAAGTAACAACGAAACGAGACATGCAAAAATAGCAAATTAAGGAAAAAAGGGTATCGTACTAGCACTAATACTATCGAGCTAGAGAAGACAATGGGAGATGCACGACTACCTACTAACCTTCTACTCTAATCTTCAACCTACATACCTTTATATCTAGAGGCATGTCCTCGGTTAGCTCAAGTAGCGCCATGTCCCGCCTGATCACCTCTCCCCAAGACTTCTTTGGCCTACCTTTACCCCTCCTTTCACCTTCTAAGGCCAACCTCTCACATCTCCTGATAGGGGTATCAGCGCTTCTCCTCTTAACATGACTGAACCATCTTAACCTTGCCTCACGCATCTTTGCCTCCACAGGGGCCACTCCCACCTTGTCTCAAATAACTTCATTCCTAATTCTATATAACCTTGTATGCCCACACATCCATCTCAATATCCTCATTTTCGCTACCTTCATCTGCTAGACATGAGAGTTTTTGACTGGCCAACACTCTGCCCCGTACAACATGGTCGGTCTAACCACTACCTTGTAGAACTTACGCTTAAGTATCAATGGCATATTCTTATCACACAAGACACCGGAAGCGAGCCTCCACTTCATCCACCCTGCTCCGATACGGTGTGTGACATCCTCATCTATATCCCCATCCTTCTGAGTTATAGATCCCAAATACTTGAAACTCTCTCTCCTAGAAATTGCCGACACCCCCCTTTTTCCTTAAAGGCGAAATCGGATTTGCGACATTTGGACGGACAACTCTATTTCCGTTGGGAATTTGGGTTTTTGGATTAAAGAGTCACCACCTAATGATTAAGTGCATTAGGACACTAAGAAGGGTTTGCGTTGAAGAACCGGAGTTTGGGTAAAGGTTAGAAATTATCTCGAGGGGAAGGTGTTAGGCACCCTCAAGATCCACTAGTATGGTTCCCGACCATGTTACAATTGTGATTTCATATAACCAAGTAATCAATCAAGGTCTCAAGTAAAGGGACAACATTGCAAATAAGTTGAAACTTTTAAAGAAGGCAGAAAGTTATAAAGAAAAAGATTTAAGCAATTATGAAAAAAAAATAAGTAAAAACAAACAAGGGGAGGGGAGTCCTAGGTTTATGATTTATATGGATCACATCAATGCAATATCTAACAATCACTCCTCAAAAGAGGGGCCACACGTGATATTAGCGCACCGGTCATCATATCCATATCTACCCGTTCCCATCTCGTTAAGGTATTAAAGCGCGGAATAGTATCATTGCTTGTTGCATGCTATTACCCGTCCCAATCCTATCAGTCCTGGAGGCATTTGGGACTACTAATCCTAAAGGGAAGGGAATTGGGGCTTTTCAGAAGTTTAGGAAAGGATAAAAATCTAGGCGACAAGCAATAACAAGTAACACTTAAAGGGGAAACAAATAACAATTAGGGCTCAGGTAAGCCTCCTCATTCAAATCAACAAATCAATTAGCATGACTTACAAGTACTGGTTTGGTCTGAATTAAATAAACTTAGCGTAGGAAGGGTGGCGGATTTAGCACATATTTATAGAGGTATCAAATTACTGAGTCATACCATGAAAGTATGGGAGAGGGTGGTTGAAGCGAGAGTGAGGATGACAATATCTGTATCCGACAACCAGTTCGGGTTCATGCTGGGACATTCCACCACAGAAGCTATACACCTTGTTAGGAGATTGGTGGAACTGTACAGAGAGAGAAAGAAGGATTTGCACATGGTGTTTATTGACCTAGAGAAAGCGTATGACAAGGTCCCTAGAGAAGTTCTCTGGAGATGCTTGGAGGCAAAAGGTATGCCGGTCCCTTATGTTATAGAAATTAAGGACATGTACGATGGGGCTAAGACTCGGGTTAGGATAGTAGGAGGGGACTCTGAGCCTTTTTCGGTTGAAATAGGATTACACCAAGGCTCTGCCCTTAGCCTGTTCTTATTCGCCCTGGTGATGGATGCGATAACAAACCATATTCAAGGGGATATGCCATGGTGCATGTTATTCGCCGATGACATAGTTCTGATTGATGAGTCACGCACCGGTGTTAACACGATATTGGAAGTTTGGAGACAAACTTTTGAGTCTAAGGGTTTCAAGCTAAGCAAAACGAAGACAGAATACCTCGAGTGTAAGTTCAGCACTGGGCCGGGGAAAGTGGACGTGGACGTGAGGCTTGAGTCACAGGTTATCCCAAGTAGAGGCATCTTCAAGTACCTTGGTTCGGTTATCCACGGGGGAAGGGAGATTGACGAGGATATCACCCACCGTATTGGCGTAGGATGGATGAAGTGGAGGTTAGCATCTGGAGTCTTGTGTGACAAAAGAGTGCCAACGATACTCAAAGGTAAGTTCTATAAAACGGTGGTTAGACCGGCCATGATGTATGGGGCTGAGTACTGGCCTATTAAGAACTCACATATCCAAAATATGAAAGTAGAAGAAATGAGGATGTTGAGGTGGATGTATGGGCACACTAGGATGGATAAGATTAGGAATGATGATATTCGGAAGAAGGTGCACGTGGCTTCTATTAATGACAATATGCGTGAAGTGAGGTTCAGATAGTTCGGACATGTTTAGAGAAGAAGCCCAGATGCTCCAGTAAGGAGGTGCGAGCGACTGGTCATGGAAGGCACGAGAAGAGGTAGAGGGCGGCCTAAGAAGTATTGGGGAGAGGTGATCAGGCAGGATATGGCAATACTTCAGATATCCGAGGACGTGACACTTGATAGGAAGTTATGGAGGTCGAGTATTACGGTTGTAGGTTAGGAGATAGTTGAGTCTTGCATCACTTTGTACCTTTGTGAGCCTAGTCCGACTGGGTTTTGGCTAGGATAGCTAGGGGCAATGTCGTGTCTTACTATTCCCTAATTTCAAAGCAGGACCCATTTACTTGCCATCGTTTTTGTTTTGCATTTTTCCTCTGCATTTTATGTTCCTTTATCTCTATGATCCCTGTGGTGAATCTAATATTCTTTTCTTTTGTCCTTCTATTATCTTGAGCCGAGGGTCTTTCGGAAACAGCCTCTCTACCCCTTGAGGGTAGGGGTAAGGTTTACGTACTCACTACCCTCCCCAGATCCCACTTGTGGGATTTTACTGGGTTGTTGTTGTTGTTGTTGTTTCGGATAAGAAGTCTGAATTAGTCCTGCATGTTGGTTGAAATTATTAATGACTGGCATAGTCGATTAATTACCTACAAGTTTGCCTAGATGAGACATGCAATCGTGGTATTTAACATTTGCAGAAGGCATACTGATTTTAAAGAAGGGTTACTGATTTGAGAAGCAAACAAATTCTGTAGGTATTAAACGACATTTATTACTGATTTTAGGCTTGCAGATGAATCAGATTCAGTTAGTTATTCCTATAGGCATGCTTTCTAAGCGTGATTTATTTAAAATTTTTTTTTTATAAAAGTGCAGGAATCCTATAGGCATAGTATCTAGAGTGTATTTGTTATTTTTAACCTATAGACTATTTGCATAGCGTGTATATGCAAAAGTGCAGAAACTTATAGACATGATTCCTAATACAAATGAATAACTTATAGGCAAGTTTGCTATATGTAGATGAATAAACTTATGATCAGGATTTCTATATGCAGTAATGAATCAACTTATATGCATGATTTCTATATGCAGATGAATAAACTTAAGAGCAGGATTTCTATATGCAGTAATGAATCAACTTATAGGCATGATATCTATATGCAGATATATAAGCGAAGATGTTATGATTGCAGAAATAAACCTAAAGCATGATATCTATCCCATATGCATAACATGAAGGACCCTCCCCCCATTTTACTATACACCCCACTGTTATTACAAATTATTACAACTTGAATGAATCCCGAAAAAGTAAATTTACATCAGGAATTAAAACTCCAACCAATGAGAGCCTAATTCAGACTCCTAATCTGATACATGAAATAAACCAACTTCCAAAGATCAGATTTCCAAAGCCTTTCTCTTATTTGGGATGTGTCAAAGTTTCAAGGAGCTTCAAGAGGTCCAGGCAGTGCTTACACCCCCAATATCATTACAGGATCAAAGTGCATTGTGGAAGGGCCAGCCCTCAAATGTCCAAGTTCAGAGGGAGCTCAAGGTCCCAAGGAAGGCTCATAGGAGTGGGGCAGAACTTAGAGGCTAGGAGTAAGTGTAAGTGCAGTAGAGGGGAATTAAGGAAGGCCATGGTAGGTTGGTGGTCATGCCCAGCAATTGGGGTGCTGGCACACCCCTGACCAGCCTGTCAGCTTTAGAATTGGGGAGTTAGGACCTGTTGAAGGTCAGGTTCATACCTGGACAACAATTTGGATGCTTCCAGGCTATAACTTAACTCAGCACATATATGGGAACGAGGTGTGGGGATTCATACTAGAAATATGATACAAGGAAAGAGCAGGCAAAGGGGGCACACCCAGCAATGAGACGTACTGGCACACCTTCCAGCCTACTTAGTTATTAGGGGGTCAAAACTTAGGTCATAGATAACAATTCTTGTTGCCATGCCCTAAGTCCCCACTCACAAACACATAGGGGTAATGGGGTAGGGAACAATTGTTCATAAGGAAGAGAAGCATACAATAGCATATAGGCACTTTAAGTCAGATGTTTAAACTTTACAGGGAATAGAAAGCAGACAGGGATACAAGGACTATAAATAAACACATTGGGGTGATGCTGAAAATTAATTTAGGATATACCAGTTTCAAAGAGACAAGTAAAAAGAAGCAGTAGTCTTGTAAAAGCCAAAGTGCAGACAAGAAGCAAGAACACTCTAAGTATAAGTTCAGAAGAGAATTGTAATTGTGGTTTTTAGTGTGCTCAATCGTGTGTGTTGTGTTAAAGAAAGTCATATATTTATAGTGTACAAAGAAAGAAGAAATAGGTAAGATAATAGTTTGAAAATAAATTACACAAGGTTTCCTTTAATTAAGGTATTCTGATTTCAAACGTGCAGAACTAATTAAGGAAAGAGGTTAATCAAACACTTTTCAAAGCAATACAAGAGGGGTAAATACATATGAGTTTATTTGAGGCAACAACCCAATGGTACACTGTTTGTGTGAAATAAGGAAAGGGAATCAATCAAACAGCCAATGAAATCAAAGTTACAGGCTTTTACTCGAATGAACCAAGTCAGAAAATGGGTAAAAAAAGGTTTAATTTAAAGGAAATCAGTAACAATCAAGTAAACACTATTAAAGGAATTTGGAATCAATTAGTAGTTGGTAGAAACCCCTTTTGAAAGAAGAACTTGTCATATATAAAGCAGACAAATCAAACAAAAGAGTCATCACGTTACTTAGAAAAGATTGTCAAACATTGAAACATTCAGAATCATAAGCAAGAAGGGGTACAAATTCAATTGCGGACTCTCAATGAGTCTGAGAGTCCAGGGTCCCAAAGTGGATCCCTAACTTGAACACAAAAACCCAGATTGCCAAAGGAAACTCCAAAATCCTAGGGTTTCAAATCGAATCAAATACAGATATGAGGAGGCAACAAGCTTAGGGATTTCTTTTCAGAAACTCATGAGAAAACATGCAAATAAATAGAATGATCAAGCAAACAGAGTGAAAAAGATAATTCGAAGCATAATGAGAGAACACTAATAGTGGAGGAAACATTAGAAGTAACACATGCTTAAATAGGTCTTTTAGGAGAAAACTTTAAACACAGTAAAAAATAGCAAGAACAGTGGGAGAAGCACATCAAATCATAGAGGAAGAAGATAGGAGAATCATGGTGAAAAGGCATGTGAGAACATGGCATAGAAAACACAGTAGAAGAATATACAAGCATAGAGTATAAAGCCCGACAAAAGAACACACAGGAACATAGTAGAGAAAGTACATAAAACACAGTAGAAAGCAAGTGAAACACGATATAGGGAACATAGTAAGAGAAACAACACGAATAATAGAGAAGAAAAGTCATAAACGCTTAAATACTTTCCAGAAAACCCTAAATCGGAAAAGACGGGTTTCTGAAAGTGATTTTCAAAAGAAAAAATTAGGGAAATCATTTGAAAAACCCAAGTGTAGCATAGATACACAACAGATCTAAAGAGAATCAGAGAAAACCTCGAACAACTAGGGTTTCAGATGAACCCTAGAATGAGAAAGGCTTGGAAAAGGTCCAATCTAAGTTGGATAATGTCGGAATAAGACTCAGGAGGCTAGGATATGCCGGAACCAGGCCGGAGATGGCCGAAAACCTCGAGTCGACGGAGGTTTGAGTGAAGACCTTTGAGGTATGGCCTCAAACCTTCAAGTATCAGGCACATAGGAGCAATAGTAGATGAGCATAGATCATCCGTGACCTGAGAGGCCATGAATTCCGGTGAGTTAGAGGTTGAAAATGGTAGAAGGTGATTAGGGTTTCAAGAACATCGAGAGAGTTTGAGAGGTGGAGGGTATTCAGAGGCGGCGGATAGGGTGAAATGGGGAATTAGGGTAGGTCGTTTGAGGTTAAAATGGTAAGGGGAAATCATGGCCGTTGATCTGTATGATCAACGGCCTAGATCTAAAAGGGTAGGTGGGAACCGGGTAGGGTCATTTGAATTGGGTTATGGGTTGGGTCAGATTAAAAAATTGGGCCGGTCCGGTTGGGTTGAGATTGGATCAATTTAAGGGTTAAAATTGAAATGTGGCTGTAATTGAAATTAAATGAGGCTAGATGTTAAATAACCAGTTTTACCCTTTTTATTTATAAAAAATAGTGAAATGATTTTAAAAACAAAAAACAAATTAAAAGCACTGGACCAATAAATAATACTCCCTCCATTTCAATTTATGTGAACCTATTTTCTTTTTGGTCTGTGCCAAAAAGAATGACCCCTTTCCTTATTTGGAAACAATTTACCTTTATGCAATGATTTATAGCCACACAAAATATATGTGCCTCATTTTGCCCCACATGTTGAAAAGCGTTCTCTCTTTTTTTAAAATTCGTGCCCAGTCAAATGAATTCACATAAATTGAAATGGAGGGAGTATACAAATATTTATTAAAAAAGGCTGGAACCAATTTTATAATTATAGAAATGCTATTAATCCTAAAGTAGGCTAAAATTGCAATTACATGCAATTTAGCTTTTAAAATACCAAATAAATCTGTAAAAATGTATAAAAATTACCTTAGCTATATTTTAGTATAAATATGAGAATACAATGATTGAATCAACGAAATGATAATTTTTGGGAATGATTATTGATTTTATACTGTTAAAATAGGGTAATAAATTATTTAAAAAATCTTTTAAAAATTGAAAAAAATAATAAAACACTCGGACGTGCTTATATATGTCTGCATATATTATTTTGAAAGTATTTTGCATATAAAATATATGAGAAAATTGGGTATCAACAGCTGCCCCTCTTTACCCGAGAAGGATGAAAGAGTTGTCGGGTAAAGATATGATGGCCAATTTTGACCGAATAGAACAATTGAAGAATTTTGATCGGGCTCTAGTTCCTGAGCCGCCTACATATCCTTGATTTTATAGGAATCAAGCCGTATGTAGTTCAGGATCCGCCGGCGGAACATGCCGATAGGGTTTTTCGAAAGACGGACGTGCTGTTCAGGTTGGGAAAGATGGTCAGAGTATAGTAGGTTGCGGGAACTGGAGTGGGATCACTCCTGCTGAGGCGGCTGATCGCAGCGGACTCAACCTTAGGAAGAGTGGGCGCTAATACTTTTACCCAATAGTGGTATCGGGGTCAATTTTCATAGGGAGCTAGATAACGGAGTTGAGTATTTGTTAAGTCTAGAGATGCGTTTTTTCTTCTAATCATACTTCTACCATTGTTGGGTTTTTATATTTATCAACTACAATTTAACAACTACTAATTAGAATTCAACTACTAATTAGAACTAAATTATGCTAAGATATTGATTCTAGATTGTATGCAAGATAGAGAAAAGCACTAGGGCCGTGGCATTTACCTAGGTGGTCAACTAACGGGTAGAAATTCCTAATACAAGAATGATGATTATGGGGCTTATGCTATAACCGTTGAACGATTGCACTCACTCTCACACCTCTCGGTAGAGAGAGTGATTTTTCCCAATTGACTCTCTCGAGACCAATTGGGTAGGCCAATATGCCCAAGCAACTTAGGGTTCAAGTTGGGAAATTACTCTATCGAGGTTTAACCCGTTAATTGGGACTACCATTCTCATGGGTCCATCCCAATTCCTTGTTGGGTCAATTTTGGAGTCATAGACACTCTTTCTCAAGAAGAGTCAAGACCCACTAAGCTAGACTTAGTGTTTGCAACCACCAAATCCTAGTTAAACCATAAAATATAGCAAACACCCAACATCATTCAAGCATTAAACAATCACACCCATTAATTACCCACACTAGGGTTGAGCCAAAACCCTAGCTAATAGGTTTAGCTAGACATGAGAGGAACAGAAATTGAAGAAATAGTAGATAAAACCAACATATTAATTAACTACAATGATAATCTACAATAATCCACGACAAAACAAGATGAAATTGCCCAAAATAGGCTAAAACTTGAGTCTCATGAGTGCAATAGCTATATCTGATACAAAACTTGACCTAAAATTGGTAAAATATTCTATTTATACTAGGCTAGAAAAACTGGACAAAAATACCCCTGCAGTGCTGGCGCGGACCGCGCAAACTTGACACGTGGCCACACTGGGTTGCTCAACTTCTAAATCTTGCTTTTTGAACCTTAGAGATGCGAACCGCACAATGATGTAGTGCGGCCGCATGGCGACTGGCGCGGACCGCGTGACCATGTAGCGCGACCCGCATGATCAATTTGAAATGGTCTCTGAACCTTTGTGGTGCGGCCCGTGGGAACGTGTAATGCGGCCGTATAAGCTGGGTGCGGACCGCATGGGCTTTCAGCGCAGCCGCGCTGCTTTATGTTGGCTTGACCACTTTCTAAACCTCATTGGTGCGGTCGCATGGCATGATGGTGTGGTCCGCACCAAGTTCTGCATGTTCTCTCTTCACTAATCTTTGACACTTGAGCAGGTTTCACTCTTTTTCGAGCCGATTTTTTACTTTTGCCATCTTGTCGCTCAAACCTACAATAAAGTGCACTTGTAAGCATTCTGGGTCTATTTTATGGCAATTCGTACATAAAGCATAGGCAACTATGGGTATAAAACGTGTTAGAAATCACAGTTATCAGCGGCCGTTGATAGCCAGTGTACCTGCAAGTGAGAAATGCAAACATATATTGTGCGTAAATTTAAACGTGATGCAAGTTCCCATTAGACCATGAATGCTTGTCTTTGGACGGTTAGGATGACGTCCTCAGACCATGACGTCCTGGGCCATGAAGTGTATAATAAAGGATTTGCAGGCTACAAAATGATGTTCTCGGGCTCTGAGAATGGTGCCTCCAAACCATTATGCCTTTGAATAATGATATGCAGAAGATAAAAATAGGGTCCTCAGGCCATAGCATGGCGTTCTCGGGCTATGAAAATGGTGCCTCCGAACAATGACGCCTTTGGACAATTTGGTGATGTTTCAGCCCATGAAAATGCAGAAGGTGGCGATCTTTCAGCCGATGCGAGACATAAATGAAAGGTGGCGATATTTCAGCCGATGCGAGATTTAAAATAAAGATGGCGGTATTTCAGCCATGCGAGAGAGAAAAGTGGCGATATTTCAGCCGATTGCTAGATTTAAATGAAGTGGCTATATTTCAGCCGTGTAAGATTTAAATAAAGTGGTGATGTTTCAGCCGATGCAAGATTTAAATAAAGTGGTGATGTTTCAGCCGATGTAAGGTGTAAATATAAAAAATAACGATATTTCAGCAGATGGTAAGTGTGAGGTATAAGTGGCGATCTTTCAGCCGATGTAAAGTGCAAATATGAAAAATGGCAATATTTCAGCCGATGCGATTATGGAGGTAGAGCTTAACCTTGGAAGGCAGAATGGTAGCCTTATACTATGTAGAGAAATGTAGATGGAGGTAGAGCTTAACCTCGGAAGGCAGAATGGTAGCCTTATGAAATGCAGAAAAATGCAGATGGAGGTAGAGCTTAACCTTAGAAGGTAAAATGGTAGCCTTATGCAATGCAGAGAAATGTAGATGGAGGTAGAGCTTAACCTCGAAAGGAAGAATGGTATCCTTATGCAATGCAGAGAAATGCAGATGGAGACAGTGCTTAGTCTCGGAAGGCAGAATGGTAGCCTTATGCAATGCAGAGAAATGCAGATGGAGACAGTGCTTAGTCTCGAAAGGCAGAATGGTAGCTTTATGCAATGCAGAGAAATGCAGATGGAGGTAGAGCTTAACCTCGGAAGGCAGAATGATAGCCTTATGCAATGCAGAGAAATGCAGATGAAGGTAGAGCTTAACCTCGGAAGGCAGAATGGTAGCCTTATGCAATGCAGAGAAATGCAGATGGAGACAATGCTTAGTCTTAGAAGGTAGAATGGTAGCCTTATGCAATGCAGGAAATGCAGGATGGAGGTAGAACTTAACCTCAGAAGGCAGAAAGGTAGCCTTATGCAATGCAGAGAAATGCAGATGGAAGTAGAGCTTAACCTCGGAAGGCAGAATGGTAGCCTTATGCAATGCAGAGAAATGCAGATGGAGACAGTGCTTAGTCTCAGAAGGCAGAATGGTAGCCTTATACAATGTAGAGAAATGTAGATGGAGGTAGAGCTTCACCTCGGAAGGAAGAATGGTAGCTTATGCAATGTAGAGAAATGCAGATGGAGACAGTGCTTAGTCTCGGAAGGCAGAATCGTAGCCTTATGCAATGCAGAGAAATGCAGATAGAGATAGTGCTTAGTATCAGAAGGCAGAATGGTAGCCTTATGCAATGCAGAGAAATGTAGAAGGCAGGTAATGGTAAAATCTCTTAGCTGATAGCCAATTGCGATGTTGTGTCTGCTGTGGATGTTGTGAAAATAGGTGATGACTCTGAGAGTTGTGTTCTTGCAGAAGTGTGAGTGTGTAATTGTATTTGGTGATTTTATGTCTTAGGTGCCTGTATTCAAAAAAAAAATTATAAGTTCTGTAAAGGGGGGAAGGTTAGTCCGTCTCCCCGTGGACCTTGCTTGTCCTGCTCGGCTTTTGTTTTCATTGAGGTAGCATTGCTAAACAAAGCAATTTTGATGATAGTCATGCATGATTTAGTAAAAGTGTAACATAAATACATTAAAAAAAAGTTTTCTTTTAGATGAACCAACGACTGCGATGCGGTTCAAGACATTACAACCTCTTCTGCTCCGGAATTTTGAGGGTCCTCCTCAAAATTCTTCCCCAGTTTACTGGGCTGGTGCTTCTGACGGCTGCGTGTTAGTGAATGGATGAAGATCAACTTCGAAATTTTGAGGGTCTTCCTCAAAATTCTGCCCCAATTTCTAATAGCGGGGGAAATGAAAATTTTTATTGAATTGTGACCGAACCCATATGGCTGCCTATGTATCCCCTCTTAAACAGGAATCAAGTCAGGCGTAGTTCAAATACATCATATAGGAGAGCATAAAGATTACACATAGTAACGCTTGACTGCATCTGAATTGATTGGATTTGGCCAGACTTCTCCATCCATTTCTGCAAGTATGAGGGCTCCTCATGTTAAGTCCCGGTGAACCATGTAGGGGCCCTGCCAGTTAGGAGAGAACTTTCCTTTGGCTTTATCCTGATGCGGGAAAATTTTCTTCAGCACCAGTTGTCCTGGCGTAAACTATCTCAGCTTGACTCTCTTGTTGAAGGCTCTGGTCATTCTGTTCTGATAAAGCTGACCATGGCAGACTGCGTTCATTCTTTTACCATCTATAAGAGCTAATTGCTCGTAGCGGCTTTTTACCCATTCTGCGTCGTCAAGTTCTGCTTCTTGTATGATCCTCAAGAAGGGAATTTCTACCTCGATGGGAATGACTGCCTCTGTACCATAAACTAGCATATAGGGAGTTGACTCGGTTAATGTGCGACTGTGGTACGGTATCCCAATAAGGCAAATGATAACTTCTCATGTCACTGCTTATGCTTTTCTATCATTTTCCTTAGTATCTTCTTGATGTTTTTGTTGGCTGCTTCTACGGCTCCGTTCATCTGAGGTCTGTAGGCTGTAGAATTCCTGTGTTTGATTTTGAATGTTTCACACATGGCTTTCATCAAGTCACTATTGAGATTGGAACCATTATCAGTAATGATCGACTCTGGGATGCAAAATCGGCAAATGATACAGTCGCGGACAAAATCTGCCACAACCTTCTTGGTCACTACCTTATATGACGCTGCTTCAACCCATTTTGTGAAATAATCAATGGCCACTAGAATGAGTTTGTGCCCGTTTGATGCGGCAGGCTCTATAGGTCCGATAACATCCATTCCCTAAGCAGCAAACGACCATGGTGAGCTTGTTGCAGTAAGCTCATTCGGCGGCACCTTTATCATGTCTACATGTATCTTACAGCGATGGCACTTTCAGACATACTGGATGCAGTCCGTTTCCATAGTCATCCAAAAATATCCAGTTCAGAGTATTTTCTTGGCTAAGACAAAGCCATTCATATGTGGACCGTAGGTCCCTACATGAACCTCTTCTAACAACCTGGATGCTTCCTTTGCTTCAACACACCTTAGTAATCCCAAGTCGGGAGTCTTTCTATACAGAATTCCTCTGGTGTGAAAGAAGTGATGGGATAACTTTCGCAGTGTGTGCTTCTGAGTAGCATTTGCAATTTCTGGGTATTCTCCTGTCGCCAAATATTTCTTGATGTAATGAAACCATGGTTTTCCGTCTGCTTCTTCCTTGACATGGGCACAGTAAGCTGGTTGATCATGGATTTTTTACCGGGATAGGGCAATGAATTTCTTATCTAGATGCTGAATCATGGATTATAGAGTGGGCAATGCATCGACGAATTCATTCTGGACTCTGGGGACATGCCGGAATTCTGTCTTTGTGAACCTCTTCCTCAACTCCTATACATGATACAAATACGGGAGTATCTTGAAGTTCTTGGTCGCCCATTCTTCTCGGACCTGATGTATAAGAAAGTTTGAATCCCCGATCACTAGTAACTCCTGAATGTTCATATCAATGGCCAGCTTGAGCCCCAAGATGCAGGCTTCGTACTCGGCCATGTTGTTGGTGCAAGGGAACCTGAGCTTGGTAGATACTGGGTAATGCTAACCTATTTTTGATATAGAACTACTCCTATGCCAACTCCCTTGAAGTTTGCTACTCCATCGAAGAACATTCTCCAGCCATCATAGGATTCTGCGATGTCTTCTCCTATGAAAGAGACCTCTTTGTCAGGAAAATACGTCTTTAGAGGCTCGTATTCTCCGTTCACGAGATTTTCGGCAAGATGGTCTGCCAATGCTTGTCCTTTAATTACCTTCTGGGTTACGTAGATAATATCAAATTCACTCAGCAAGATTTTCCATTTGGCTAGCTTGCCCATGGGCATGGGCTTTTGGAAAATATACTTCAGTGGATCCATTCTCGATATGAGATAAGCATTATAGGCACAGAAATAATGCCTCAACTTCTGAGCTACCCAAGTCAAAGCACAACAAGTGCATTCTAGCAGAGAATACTGGCATCGTACGGGGTGAACTTCTTGCTGAGATAGTAGATGGCTTGCTCCTTTCTCCCTGTTTCATCACGTTGTCCCAAAACACAACCGAATGCCCCATCCAATACTGCAAGGTAGAGCGATAGCGGTCTACTCGGTTCGGGTGGAACCAGAACTGGCGATGTTGATAGGTATTTCTTGATTCTGTCGAAGGCTTTTTGATAATCATTGGTCCATTTGGTAGCATCATCTTTCTTCAACATCTTAAAGATGGGCTCACAAATGACAGTGGATTGAGCTATGAACCGGTAGATGTAGTTGAGTCTCCCCAAGAAGCTCATGACCTCTTTCTTGTTCTTTGTCGGTGACAATTATTGAATGGACTTAACCTTTGATGGATCCAGCTCTATTCCTCGGCGACTTACGATGAACCCAAGCAACTTTCCAACAGGAACCTCGAATGCGCACTTGGCGGGATTCAGTTTCATATTATACCTCCTCAGTCTATTGAAGAATTTCCTCAGATCTTCCATGTGGTCGGCAGCTCTCTTGGATTTGATGATGACATCATCTACATATACCTCGATCTCTTTGTGTATCATGTCATGGAAAATAGTAGTCATGACCCTCATGTAGGTGGACCCAGCATTCTTTAACCCAAACGGCATCATCATGTAACAATACATCCCCCATGGCGTAATAAAAATCGTTTTCTCAGCGTGTTCCTCATCCATCCATATCTGATTATACCCAGCAAAACAATCGACAAATGACTGCAACTCGTGCTTGGCGCAGTTTTCAATTAGAATATGTATGTTCGGCAAGGGGAAATCGTCTTTCGGACTGGCCAGATTGAGGTCCCGGTAGTCGACATAGACTCTGACCTTTCCGTCCTTCTTTAGCACTGGCACAATGTTGGATAACCATGTTGGATACTCCACTACCCTGAGGACCTTGGCTTTGACTTGTTTGGTAACTTCCTTCTTGATTTTCAAACTCATGTCTGGCTTGAACTTTCTGAGCTTCTGCTTTACCGGCGGACATGTTGGATCTGTTGGCAGTGAGCTACAATATATGTACTGAGACTAGTCATATCATCATACGACCAGGTGAATATGTCCTCATATTCCCTTAGGAATTCTATGTACTCTTCCTTTTCCGATGGTGACAGGTGAACACTGATGTGCGTTTTCTTAACATTCTCTGTATCCCCCAAGTTGATAACCTCAGTTTCGTCTAAGTTAGACTTAGGCCTATTCTCAAAGTTCTCAACCTCTTTAATGACCTCTTCTGGTATATCATCTCTTCTGAGTCTATATCCGTTTGTTGCGTTGCCTCGTCGCAAGTCACAATCATCGGTTAATCAAGATAAGTAATAGTAATGCTGTGTAAAATAAAGTAAACGATAGAGAAAATAATAAGAGCGAGATTCATAAGAAACTGAAATGCTTTTGATAAATTTCATAATTGTTTTGAACATTGGAGCTCTTTTCGAAATTTAAAGAAAATACGGAAAGAAAATCAGCTAGCGAAAAAGTAAAAGATAATGTATGGTGCTTTGTTTAGCCTTGCTACCCCGAAAATTTTCGGGCCCTGGTGGTTCTGATGGATCAATTATTGAGGCGCGCTCTTCGATTCATAGCTTGTATGGAAGGGCCTTCCTCCCTCTCCTACTCGAAAACGATACAACAGTCTATATTATCATCCTCTAGGAACAAGTTCCTCATTGATGCTAATGCTTCCTCTTCTTCTGACCCATATACGACATTGGCTGGCTAAAAGTTCTACTCTAGATGGGGTATCGGATGCTCCAGTGGATAGTAAGGACCGCGCCAGGGTGGCGACCATTCTTTGAATTCCTTCCAGGTGTACTCGTATCCCAAACCAAAAGTGGTACCATGCTTCTTCAGCTTGATAGGTTCGGTGATTCCCTGAAGGTTCCTGCCGAGTCCCTTACCAGGTTCATATCCATTCCAATTCAGTATGCTTTTAATCTTGTTATCCCACCATTTATCGTTTTCCACGACGTTGATTCGCTCAATGTGATGGTAAGTTTCCCCACCTATCTTTCTCCTTCCTCCGATTGCTGGAATGGTTTGGCAACTGTATATGGGATTCTTACCGTCGTTGTGGATAATTACCTCTTGGTGTTCCGCTCAAATTTCACCGTTTGGTGTAGGGTTGATGCTATGGCTCCGGCAGCGTGAATCCAGGGCCATCCCAATAACAAATTGTAGGACGCTGGGATGTCTATCACTTGAAAGTCGACATCGAACCAAGTTGGTCCCATCTGCAGACAGAAATTGATTTCCCCAATAGTGGACCTTTGGGAACCGTCGAAAGCTTTGACATTGATGGCTCCATCTTTGATATCAGCAGGCTCTTTCCCAATGTTCAGAGAGTCACCAAGGGACAAATGTTGAGGCTGGACCCTCCGTCAATCAAAATCCTGGTGATGAAATAATCCTTGCATGCTCAGCCCTTCTGGTGGCAGCTCATCTTCGTTTGTGACTTTCCAATACTTGCCCCACCATGTTCGCCATTTCTCCTCCGGTTATATTGCTGGGTACATATGCATCACTCAGTATTTTTAACAAGGCATTCTTATATGCATCAGAGCTTTGTAGTAGAGCCAGGATGGAGATCTGTGTCGATGTTTTATTCAGTTGATCAATGACTGAGTACTTTTTTGCCTGTATCTTCCTCCAGAGATCATCGGGCCCAGTTTTAATAGGCCGTCCAGAGGCCCACTTACTTGATTTGGCTAAATGCTCCGGAGTATAAACTCTGCCGGTTCTTGTCATACCTTGTGCCACAACTGCTTCTCCGGTTTTGGCTTTTCCTTTTCTCCTTGCCTCGGCTGTGTTGTGCCAGGGAACGGTCTTTGTATAGAATGGTGCTATGGCTGACATTGCCACCGGGATGGGTACCCTCGCTTTGGGAGGTAACACAATAACTTCAAATGGTGCAGGTGCCTTTGGGGACCCAAACTCAACCTCGATTAGTCCTGGCGCCTTTGCGGAAGATGGTGCTTCAAGATCGAGTGGTATAGACATGTTCACCTTAGCATCTCTAGAAGGTTGGATCTGGACTACAATCAGATTAAGTGTGACTGTCAGTTTCTTTGGCTCGTCACCTTCAGTGATCAATCCGATCGATCCTTTGTGGTCCCAATCGTCTTCTATCTCTATCATATGAATTCCTCCCCCTTTATGGTCAGGCAGAGTGTTGTTGCGGATGTTCGGAGCAGGCTCCTTTGCCACAATGATCTTGTTGTCAAACAAGGCCAGAATATTGTCCTTCAGGGAGCGACACTCATCAATGGTATAACCCTTCATGCCGGAATGGTATGCACAGGTTTTGTTCGGGTTGACCCATTGGGAAGGATTTTCTGGAGTTATGGCAGGGATATGGGTGACATAACCAGCGACTTTAAGCCTTTCATACAGCTGGTCAATTGGTTCGGCAATGGCGGTGTACTATTTGGAAGGTTTGTGGTCGAAGTTTGGCCGGGGTCTAGGGAAATTTTGGCGAGGTGACTGATAGTGAGCTTGTTGGGTATTGTAGGCTTGGTAGACGTGTTCTGGTTGGGAGTATTTGGGTGATGTAGGCTGGTATGCAGGAGGTGGAGATGATTGGTAAGTAGGTGGTGGAGCTTGGTAGGAAGGCGATGATGCTTGGTAATTTGGGATAGGTTGATATGTGAGTGGAGGTGATGGGTAAGTTTGGTATTTTATTGGGGATTTTGTTCTCTGTGCAACCATCATGGCACTCACATCCCTTTTCTTGGACGTGCCACCAGACTGTAGGGCCTTGTTGGTAGCCTGCAATGCTTCAAAGTTGGTGACCATACCACTTTTGATACCTTCCTCAATCCTCTCCCCTAGTTTGATGATGTCGGAAAATTTTTGGCCTTCGATCAAAATCTACCTCTCAAAGTACTGTGGGTCCTAAGCTCGGACAAAAAACCTGTTCATCTGTTCTTCTTATAAGGCTGGCCTGACCTTAGCAGCTTTAGATCTCCAATGAGTAGCATACTCGCGGAATGTATTTGTGGGTTTCTTCTTCAAATTCTGGATGTAGAATACATCCGGTGCATTCTCTGTATTGAATATGAACCTGTTCATGAAATCCAACGCCATACCTACCCAATTTGTCCACTTCTTGGGGTCTTGGCTAATGTACCAAGATAGAGCATCCCCTTTCAAACTTCTCATAAAGAGCTTCATGCGGATCTTTTCATCTCTTCCGACTCCGACCAACTTATCGCAGTATGTCCTCAAATGGACTCTGGGATCCCCGGTGCCATCGAACATTTCAAACTTGGGAGGTTTGTACCCCTCCGGAAGTTTAATATCTGGCTGGATGCGCAGGTCTTCATAATTCATCCCCTTGATACCCCTGTTTCCTTCAAATCCCTGGACTCGACTAGTCAGCTTTTTGAGTTCTGCGGCCAGGCTCTTGATAAGAGAGTCTTTGTCATCAGACTCAGGTGTATTTGAAATGGGCTGAGTAGGATGCGGCACAGTTTTCACATAAATGGGGTTGTTGTGATGAGGGTGAGAATGGTCATTTGTAGAGTTCAGTAGTTCAGGGATGAGTAAAGGGGCGTTACTTAAAGTGTGACATGTGTTGTAGTGGTGATGGGGAGCGGGTTGATTTTGTGGTTTCGGGATGTTTTGTGGAGGTGCAGGGTTTTGAGTGTAGTTGACATCTAGGGTAGTGAGGGAAAATGACAAGCTGGCCAAATTCCGGACCTGGCCCAGTTCTTCCTAAAATTTCAACAACTTCTGCTCAAGTTGGGAGGCACTTTCCTTGGAAACCTGAATACCCTGAGAAGTCTCTATCCTTTCAACCGAACTCTCTTTCCTGATATTGCTCAAGTCTTCCATTTTTGCTTTGGTCTTGTTTCTAATAGGACTCGGAGGAGAAGGAGGTGGAGGGCCCTTGGATCTCGTAGAGTATGATGATGCCATAGTGCAACAGACTGACCTTTGGGGAAGGGGAATAAACCAAAAAAGCAAAAACAAAAAAGGTAACAAGTTAGTAAAGATTATGAGGAGAAACCGTTGCGATATTTAAACATGTAGTGCAAGAGTATGAATCGTGTCCTAAATTGGGAGCCTCATTGTGCCCGAGGTAGGCCTAATGAAAAGTTGATTTGGAGATCTTATAATGCTATATGCCTCATTTTATTGATAAAAATAAGACGAATCCCAAAATGACACTAAAAATAGCAGAAAGATAAAATATCACTAATGGTCGTGGGCCTTATTACATTAAAGCAAAAGAAAGACTCCTAACTACTTGGTCCCAGAAGGACCTTCCCCAGACTTGGCATCTTTAGCTCTATCGAACAGCTTCACGAGCTCACGCAGTCCCAGCATCAAGTAAGCTCTAGCCAAATGACCTCCTTCGTTTCCCTCAGCATTCTGACAGTTTTCGATCCTTTGGATGAACTTCCTTTCCAATTCTACCAAACCCCGCTCCAAATACCCTAGTCGCTTGTTGGTGCTGAGAACCATATCTTTCCATTCCTCGATCAACTTTTGATGGGCTTCTTGAATTTCCCGATGCTCACTTTTGTACTCCCGAGTCCTCTTACACAATTGGTTGTACTTATCCTGCTCCTCAGCCTTTTCATCGATGACCCTGTGACCTCGAGCAAACCCTGATCGTCCTAAATCATCATGATTATGCTCCAGCCACCCTGAGTAGTATGGCAAACAACCGGCATGATATCTATCTGGCTCAATAGAATCTCTCCCCAATATGATTTTGCAGTGCCACATGTGCTGAGCTTTGCACTTATTAAGGCTATCATCATCCTGAAAGTCGGCCCTGAAATGACCCATTTTGTCGACCCTTAATATAACCTGCTTCCTTCCTACCTGTCTCATAACTCAGAGAGGGACATAAGGATAAGTTCCTCTCAGACCTATGAGAATAAGAAACGGTGCATCCCGAGATCGGACAATGAACTCTTCAGTAGAGAACCATTCGAACATCCACTGCACTTGGTCTTTTTTAAGATTTTCAAACAGCTCTACCCATCCTTTAGCATCTTCTGGTTGAGCGAACATGCTAGGCATATATTTCATTCGCCTTGGCTGATGGAAGGCGATATGATCATCCCTACATAGGATCTCTTGCCGATATTCACCCTTTTGGAGGTGCTCCATGAGCCAAAGTTGGAGTAGTAAATTACAACCCTCAAAGTGATTGGCCCCTAGCTGACATTTTTCTAGGGCTCGGTATATCTCTGCGACAATCATTGGTACTATGCTGAAAGGCTGCCCGCCAATCCCTTCCATTAGAGTCTTGGTAACCGTGGCCAGTCTGGTATGGATCCTAGCCTTTTTCATGGGAAATACTATCATCCCCAAAAAGGAGAATATGAAGATGAAGACTCTTTTAAGGATATGCCCCAATGAGATGAGGGCAAATTCATCTTGGTAAGTGCGGTAAGACTTGCTATGGCCGCACCTTTAGTATAGATAGTCGAAAGGAATGTAAGAGTCCTTCAAGCAAGTCAAGTCTGCGTTCTTCTTTAGTCCCATCATTTTGAGGAAACCCCTACCCTTGCGATTTTCTAGCATAAGCAAACCCGGAGTCTCCCAAGGAATACCAGCTAACCCTTCTATCTCCTCGAGCAAAGGTGTCATTTTCAGGTCCCCGAAGCGAAACACAGATCTGCTGCCATCCCAGAATAAAGTTGCAGCCTCTATGATTTTGTTGTCTGGTTGGATCTCCAAAAGAGAAGGTAAATTTCCCAAGTATTTATGGAAGAGAGCCTGATCGCTGGAGTGAAGGTCCTCCCACCAGCTTAGCAACCTTGGGTGAATGTGGGTTACCATGCCGAATCTGGGGACTTCATGCCTCATTTCTTCAAAACAAAGTGTTAGACCCTTACCCCGCCGGACTCGACTATTTAAACCAATAATTATCATAAATGGCATTTAGCTCTCCAAATAAATGCACAGAATATGGTGGTGTCCATTTGGGTTTCAAGGAAACCCAGTGGACTTTGGACAAGGCTATCTTAAAGAGTCATTATGCGGACAGCTTAACTGACTCGACTAGGTTTGACAATGATGCATGCACAATTGAACAGAGTAAGGTTTCTATGGGGTGTTAGATCAGTACCCTTGAGTGGACAATTTAAGAGGGAAAGGCACAGAACCGTCGACTGCACCGCTGATCGAGCGGTTTTACCGCAAATATGCCTTTGCCAAATTTAGAGGGTAATATTATCGGAAGGGCGCAATCACTCATTATAAGCGTTGCTATGGTATTTCTTTGGCACGAGTGGAATATGATGTTGAAGATGTAATTACAAGAATGAAACAAATTGTCATGTATTTGCACTTTCATAAAGTAATGATTACAATAATTGCTCATGATTACAACAATATTAGAGGAAAGCGGTAAAAGAAAGCATTAAATAAAAGAAACAAGGAGCCAAGTCAGTTTCATAGAAGAAGAGATAAAGACATTAAATAAAGGCAATAAAGTCACAAATAACATGAAATGGTAAAAGCCTAAAGAAATTCCCAGCAGAGTCGCTATGCTGTTGACGCCCCCCTTTTTCCTTAAAGACGAAATCGGGTTTGCGACATTTGGACAGACAACTCTATTCCCGTTGGGAATTTGGATTTTTGGATTGAAGAGTCGCCACCTAATGATTAAGTGAATTAGGACACTAAGAAGGGTTTGAGTTGAAGAACCAGAGTTTGGGTAAGGGCTAGAAATTATCTCGAGGGAAAGGTGTTAGGCACCCCTCAAGATCCACTAGTGTGGTTCCCGACCATGTTACAATTGTTACTTCATATAACCTGTCATACCTCCTTTTTACACCGCTTATTACTACACCCCGGGAAGGGATATAATAAAAGGAAGGAGTTTTTCCAATTAAAGGACAGTCGGAACGAGATTTATTTATTTAAATTTCAGAGTCGCCACTTGGGAGATTAATGGTATCCCAAGTCACCGGTTGAATCCCGAATCGAGGAAAATATGACTCTGCTAACAGTCCACAAATCAGAAATTCGGATAAGGAATTCTGTTAATCCGGGAGAAGATGTTAGACATTCCCGGATTCCGTGGTTCTAGCACGGTCGCTCAACTGTTGTATTTGATTTTATCGGATTTCAATACATGTTCTATTTTATGTGCCTATTATTAATAATCCGCTTTTATTATATTTATTATTTATTTTACAAGAATTACAACGTTGTAAAAATGTATCTAGAACCACACCGTACCAGTACGCCCGTGGATTTGACACATTTCGACTTCGTTGAGATTTGGATTTGGGTCACATAAATGTGCACCCGTACTTAAGAAAGTAATTTAATTCAAATGCGCCTAAAGCGACTAACGAGTTATTATCTTTTGGGAAGGCCATGAAATTTGCTAAATGGCTCATCCCGAATTTCAAAGTATTTTTATTAAATAATTATTGAGGGCCCCGCAATTGTATATTTTGATTTGGCAAGGCTCATCTCGTTTTTTATTATTAAAGGCCACACCTAGAGCAACTATATTTTTTATTTTTTGTTTTGTCTCTTAAAGAAAAGAAAAGATCTCAATTAATTCATATTAAAATCCGGATCTTAAGTTCAAGTCCGGGTTCAAACAAAAGGGATAACTTTTTAGCTTGAACCCGCTACTTAACTTGAAACCTGAATTTATTACTAAATCAATTTTTATTTGGTAAGATTAGCATTAACAAATAACCACAAATCTAGGACTTTTTGCAGGATGGCCCAAACGGAGAAAAATAATACCAGAACTCTTATTTGATTGGGCCTGTTAATAACAAAACTGGGCCCAACGTTAAACTACTGATGTGCCATTAATTGTGAATTGCAACACATCTGAAATATCTCCATTTTAATCGATGTACATGATTCTAATTCTAACTGTTGTTTAAACGAGTTTAAGCCTTAGCATGAATAGCCCAAATTTTTATTAATTAACCTCTTAATGATCCCCAATTTTATAAACAAACCCCAAACATTAGACTCTCTATGTGAAACAAACAAAAAAACTTCACAACTTAACTAAACTAATAGGAGACGGATGATTTGGGCTCCAAGTATCAAGTTCATTCAAATAAACTAATTGATGTATAAGTATGACTATTACATTTTAATAAACCAAACCAAGCTACAAATGGAGGCTAGATACATGGATTTTACTAAACTGGTAAGCATTTGATTTTTCTTAATACCTACAAATGACTGAAATCATTTTTAACTAGGGAAAATACGCTACATTACACCTAAGAATTACCTCATGAACAATTGAATAACGTTTCTACCTTAACAGCCCATTACAGTCAAGTTTCTAGAATTCAAATTATTAACAAACAAAACTTAGTAGTTGATTAAATTACAAACAAAAAATGAAGCAGTAAACTTAAGAGATAGAATTGCTAGCTAGATCTATTAGGACAAAAGAACTTCCAGAACAAAAACAGACGGCTATGTATATTATCTCAAATTCCTTCCAACTGTCTCATCAACATAGGAGTCGAAGAAATACCTGATATTTAGAATAAAATGAAGAATAGTCAAAGGTCAGCAGCAATGACAAGTGCACAGCAGAATTAGCAGTTAATTTTCAACGGCCAACATGATTTTTAAAGCTCAAATTTCTTCAATTAACTACCAGATTTACAGCAACAGGATATAACAACATTCAGGTTATTCAAAGTGATTCAAATGAACTTAAACCCAATCGAAATCCTTGCTAATGGGCCTATGGAGTTTTAGTTAACCAAATTGGACTAGAATTGTGAAAAAACACATCTGGATATTGCAAAGGATCAAAATTCTTAATGGAACAGTGATATTTTTGAGTTTTGTACTGATTTTTAGTTGTTTTTTGGATTTTTGAAAGTAATTTCAGATTTGAAAAAAAAAAGATTATGATCTGAAAATTTGAATTTCAAATCTGGAAATGGGCAGCTATTTTTTGGGGATTTTTTTTTGGGTTCAAAAACTTGTCAATTAAGG
>MU763192.1:74185-135456 GCA_026770625.1 Nicotiana glauca | reverse complement strand
GATAGTGTAGAGAGAGGAGAGAGACAGAGGAGAGAGAACTTACTGGGGGGGTCGCCGGAGGGGTAGGGGAAGGGATGGGGCAGTCGATGGGGGGGAAGGGGGCTGGGTAGAGGTGACCGTTGGGGAGGGGAGCGTGAGAGAGGAGAGAGAGACCGAAGTGTGCAAGCTGGTAAAACTTTTTGAAACGTGCCACACAAAATAAATAAAAATGTAAATTACCTGATCCAAAAATGAGATATAGAAAAATCAAAAGAGTTGGTGAGATGACGGACATCTTCCTTTGAATACCAAAATCTTTTCCAAACTCTTCAAAACAACTACTCTCTTATTTTTCTCTCTTGTTATGTTTAGACCTAAATAGGTCTTATTTATATTCCTTAACAATAGTGGGCCTTAAGTCAAAGTGGTCTAAGTCCAAAAGACATTGTAAGCATTTAAATTTTATTAGATTCAAATCTATAAAATAATTTGGACCATATTAAATTCAAGACATTAGTCTAGACAAATATAGTGGTTAGTAAATTGGGTTAATTATTTAAATCCAATAATTATGTGTTGGGTTAGTCCATTTAATTTGACTACAAATTGAATGATAAGCCCACTTCGTTAGCCCAAGGTTCAAATGACTATTAGCCCATCTTGGAGCACAAACTCATGCCACCTGTCAGGTGATGTGGCAGTCCAAGTCAAAATAATGAGCCAACAAAATCATGTCACATGTCAAATGATGTGGAGATCCAAGATAAATAAATGAGCCAATGAAATCATGCAGTGTTTCAGAAAAAGGATGGAATACCGAGTCAAATCAACAACCAATAGAGTAGTGCCGAGTGTCTAGATGGTATTGGTCAGTTCAAATGGACCAATCAAATCGTAGATCCACGCCACTCCCTATAACTATAAATAGAGGTATTAATAAGCTAGAAGACATGAGAATTAAAAACAAGAAGCAAGCAGAGAGCTCGTGGATCAAAGACTACAATTTTGTCTACAAGCTACAAAGTTCAAGCACTCAAGCTACAAGTTCAAGTTCAAGAACAAAGGCAAATCAAATACCAAGGCGTTCAAGATCAAATTACTTGTTTGTGATAAAATCCAAATTCAAGTTCAAGAAAGAGATTCAAGATCAAGCTTTACAATCTTTGAATCAAATCAAAATCAAGCTCATTAAGATACTTTGCATTCTTGAATAATCAGAGGAATACCATAGAGATTGTAACACTCATCATTTATTGAAATCAAATACTCCATTTGTTACGCAATTTTCTAGTCCTGACTATTTATTTTTCTCGGCGTGAAAAGTTGTTGTTATAAATTTCTGGCACGCCCAGTGGGAAAATATTTACCTTTCATCTCTTCAATTACCAAATTTTAAGAACACCAAAATGGCTCCTAAGAAGATCAATTTCAAATCCACTGCATCTAAGGCTGCGGAATCCCATTTTTCATATGATGGTGAAAACTTTTTGGATGCTACTATGGAAAGTATATGACATGTAATTAGGAACAAAGCAAAATTACTGGGACAACAAGCTTGAAATGCCATCTGCATCAGTTCCTATCTTTGATTTTCGATCCTCAAAGGGGGCAATATCATTTCCGACTGAATTGGTAGAAGGAACGAACATTGTTCCATTGTTGAAAAGATATTAGCTCCACTTAGCCCATCTAGATCTAAGAATCTTGTCATACAAGATGATCATGGTGTCTTGATTACTGGATCTGCTCCAATAACTCCATGTGAGTTGTTCCATTTAAAGTATAGTGTAAGAGAAAATCCTTGCTTTGCCCCACCATCAACTATAGTTTATCCAAGTAATGTTGACTAACACTTCAACTATTAAAGAACAACTCGCAAATTTAACAAACACAATTGAGGGGTTAACGAAGCATATGCAAGATCAAGATAATCAAATTGTCAAGCTAACAGATAGAGTTGAAAGCACGATGGAGGGATATTTAAGTCACACACCTGAAAAGCTCCTTATGATACAAGATAATGGAGACTCTTCTGTAGGAAAACAATGACTTCTAAAGAACTTCAGATTTCATCTGATGGGTTATTCCCATTAACCAATTAAAAGACTTCATAATGGGAACCATCAAAGATAAGTACTTTGTCACTGCCAAGTCTTCTCTCGTATATGCGAAGCCATACACTGCGGGAATTGATAGTCTGAAGATGCCCGTAGGCTATCAACCCCCAAAATTTCAACAATTCGATGGTAAAGGAAATCTAAAGCAATATGTTGCACACTTCGTCGAAACTTGTAATAATGTTGGAACCTATGGAGAGTATCTTATCAAGCAGTTTGTATGCTCCTTAAAAGGAAATGCTTTTGATTGGTACACTGATCTAGAGGCTGAATCCATTGATAGTTGGGAGCAACTTGAACATGAGTTTCTCAAAATTTTATATAGCACAAGGCGAACTATAATTATGGTTGAAATCACCAATACGCTTTAATGGAAGGATGAACCAGTCGTGGATTTCATCAATCGATGGAGAAATGCAAGCCTCAACTTTAAAGACAAACTTGATCTTTTGGAATAGAAATGTGTATCCAAGGAATGTATTGGGGACTTCCCTACATCCTACAGGGTATCAAGCCTATGTATTTTCAAGAATTGGCTACACATGCTCATGATATGGAGTTAATCATGTCTTCAAGTGGAAATCAAGGGCCACTTGTTTATGAACCTTGAAAAGTTAAGGATGAATAAGAAATAAAGAAAGGAAGCATGTTTGTGCCGAAGTCTGAGAGCAAGAAATCAATGAATGTTAATGCCTCGCCATTAAAAGTCACTACAAAAGTGAGTAAGAAGCAAAGTGTGAAAACAACATCCTTACAAGATGAAGCTGGCCGAAAGTTAATTCTGAAGGAAATCCAAGCGAAAGAATATCCATTCTTGGACTCTGATGTTCCAGCAATTTCTGAAGAACTCACTGAGTTGAAAATCATTAAGTTACCTCACATGAAGCGGCCAGACAAGTCCGAAAGGGTTAACGATCCAAATTATTGCAAGCACCACCGGTTGATTGGCCACCCTAGTGAAAAATGCTTTATTTTAGAGGAGAAAGTCACGGACTTGGACGTTGAAGGAAAAATCTTTCTTGAGAATGAGAGGGAAAGTTTTAATCAAGTCTCTGTTATTTTTTGTTCACTTGATCCCATCATCATTTGTAATTTTGTCGAAGTACATGAATGTGATGACATCCAACTGCATCATCACCAAATATGATTAAATTTGGTGACTTTGAACCTATAGATATGAGCAAACCATAGCTTATCCCCATAGTGAATAAAGTAATAGTGGAGGAAAGATCTAAAGAGAAAAGTGAATCATACGGTGGTCAAACTGATGATGAAGGTTGTATTCTTGTGACTCGGCAAAGATGCTTCAAGACAAATTCACAAAAGGAGT
The DNA here is from genome assembly GCA_026770625.1 of Nicotiana glauca. NCBI lineage: Eukaryota > Viridiplantae > Streptophyta > Magnoliopsida > Solanales > Solanaceae > Nicotiana > Nicotiana glauca. The sequence continues at coordinate 132,030 of MU763192.1, read as the reverse complement.
CAAGTAAGAACTTGACTTAGGTAAAATGGTGAAAATACCTAAGAAGAAAATGATAGAGTATTGGAAGAAAACAAAAATGGAGAAGAATCACTTTCAAAGGCTACATCGTCTAGTGACAATGGATGAATTCATGCCAAGTTGGTTACACACACAAGCTTCTTGTAAACATATAAATACCTCATGTTGTAAGGTAGATGAAGAAGAGACAAAGAAGGAAGATCCATCATTGACGCTGTCGCGCCCCTTTTTTCTCACGAAATCGAGTTTTGACATTTCTGGGACAACTCTTTTCTGAGAGGGTAGGGAATTGGAATTGAAAGAATCGCCACCTAACAAATTAAGACACGTTAGGGAACCTAGGGTAATTAACTCATATAACCAGTCTACATCACCAAAAATCGGGTAAGGGCTCGAAATTAGGCACCCCTCAAGGTCCACAACGGTGGGTCCCAGCCGAACTTAAATTAAGCGAATTATTCTTAAAAGGGAAGAAAACAATTTGGATAAATACAATATTCAATTTATCTTACATAGGGGTATAGGGGGTGGTCCTAAGTTTTTTTAGCCTATAGGATCATTCCATGCAATACTTCGTAAATCCCTAAAGTCGGGGCGTTACTCATAGCATTAGCGCATAGACTATCATCTCCTTATTAACTAATTACTATCTTTAAGTTGTTACTTAACTGCACTAGTTGATTCTAAACCGTGCCATATGCGTGCACTACCTGTCCCTTACCTCTGGCCTTGGAGGTATTAGGACCTCTATTTGTGATAGTTCTAGGCCAACCTACATTGCTTAAAAATGTGAAATCTAGGCGACAAACAAAAAACAAGTAGGGCTTTCAAATAAAGAACAAGTATGGACTCATATTAACCTCCGCACATAAATAACAAAAGGCACGCAATTGAGCAAACAAACTTTATTAATTTTTGAATCCTATAGGCAGGATATCTATGTGAGAAAAACAGAGTGTGAAGAAAATTTTATTAAAGCAAACATTGGTACCTATTTGTTTTCCTATTGATTTTATTCAGCATGGATCTAGGCATTTCAGGCAATAGTATGTCATAGTTTAAAACCCAGAATCATTACTAAGTCTTACAGATACGTTGCCTAAGTGATTTACAAAAGCGATTGAATTCAGAATCAATTAACAGAGTCCTATATGCATGATTTCTATGAGCTTATTAATTACAGGTCTATAGACACAGTTTCTTAGTGTAGCACAAATTTTAACTTATAAAGACAAGTTTTATTCCTTTTCAAATCTTATAGGCATGCTTTCTAATTGCTTAACTAATTTAAACCCTATAGGCATGATTTCTAAATTTGGTCCGATAGGCATGATATCTATTGACTTAAGCCCATATAGGCATGATTTCTAGGTTTGAATGGAGTTAAATCCTATAGGCAAGATATCTATTAACCACATCTAGACAGAAATTAAATAGATTGCCAGGAAGGATGATTGACTCAAACAAACAAGGTCCTATAGGCATGTTTACTAATGCACATTTACTTGAAAACATGTGTATATCCTATGAATAGGATTTCTAATGTGAAGAATTAAATGTAAAGTCCAATAAGCAGGGTTTCTAGCATGAAAATGTGAAACACAGAATCAAAATGATCATGAAAAGTCCTATAGGTAGGATCTCTAAACAGAGTATAGTATCCATATAATTCAATCAACATAACTAAATCCTATAGGCAGGATTTCTACCCAATTTTAACAAAAGATATAAGAATAAACCACCAACTTTTACTAATTGACCCCAAATTTGTTATTACATATATCATTACAGCCTAGAATATTGAATGAATTACATAATGACATAAATTACACTATAGGGATCCTTCATAGGCCCAAATGAAACTGGGAACCAGGCCTTCTCACATCACATCTTTGAAACATAGCATAGATTCACTCATAGCATATCCGGACTAGGTTTCCAGTCTGTCAAAGTTTCCAAAGAGTCTTAGAGACGTCGGAAAATGCTCACAAAAGAACTACACATTCAGTAAAAGTTCATAAATGGTTGGAAAATCATCCCCCTATGTGTCAGAGTTCAAAGGAGTCATAAGGACCCTAGGCAGTGCTTACACTGGAGTGGTTGGGAACCTAAGGGGATAAGAGTAGGGACTAAGTGTTGATACCCAATTTTTTCCTATGTAATGTTGTACTCGAAATACTTCCAAAATAGCATATATGTGCATATGTAAGCACACCAAAGGGTTTTGGTATTTTTAATGATTTTTAAACCAATTTATTGCCTATTTTTATACCTTAAAATCCAATAATTATTTCCAAAATTATCATTTTGGTGGATAACTTATTTTTATTCTCATATTTACACCAAAATATGAATAACATGGTTTTTTATATTTTTTCAAATTTATTTAGTATTTTTTGAAACTAAATTGCACAAAATTGCAATATTAGCCTCTTCTAAGATTTAATTATAATTATATTTATAAAATTGAATCCAGTATTTTTAATTTGATAGTTATGTATTATTAATCATTTTAGCATGTTTGATTTATTTCCAAAAATTATTTTGCTAATTATTATAAATTAAACAAGGGAAAAGTGGCTATTTAAAAGTTAGCCGTTTTGCATTTCAATTTTAAACGAAATTGAGCCCCAATCTCAGCCCCCAAATTGAATCTAATTCCGTAACCCAATTTCCTAATCCTTCCCGACCCAACACCCAATCATCCGAACCGGCCCGTGTCCCCGTTAATCTGAGCCGTTGATCATTTTGATCAACGGCCCAGGTTCCCCCTTACAATTTTTAATTCTAAATGACCCCCAAACTCTCCCCATTCTCTCAAAGACCGCCGCCTCTAATCCCTCGTCTCTCTTAAATGCTCTCACCCACTTGAAACCCTAATAGCCTCCTACCCTCTCTTCGACCTCAAATCACCGGAATCCATGGCTAATCTAACCATGGACGACCATCTACTGCTCCCACACGCCTGCTCACTGAAGATTCAAGGCTATACCTCGAGGGTCTTCATCCAGACCTTGGTCGATTCGAGATTCTTTGGCTGTTTCCGGCCTTGCTCTGGCATATCTTAGCCTCTTGAGCCTGGATTCAACCTTATCAACTCAAATTCGTTCTCGTGACTTCCAAGCCTTTCTCGTCCTCTAGGGTTCTCAGAAACCCTAGCCTATTTGAGGTTCCTTTTCGTTTTATTCTTTTAGATCTGTGCTAGATCTATGCTGTTGGTAACATTTTAGAGTTTTTCACCAAATTTCCTCTTTCAAAACTGTTCAAATCAATTTTAGGGTTTTCTGAAAATGGCTCCTAAAATGTTTTCTGATTCTTTTACTCTCTCTTATGTGTGTTTATGATCGTTGTTTTATTTCCTATTATGTTCGAGGTTGTTCTCTTGTTTCTTACCGGATTTCTACAGAGATTCTTTTACATTCTGTGTTCACATGCTAGCCTAGGTTGTTAACTTACTTTTTGCTATATGTGTTCAAGTTCATGCCTTAATTTTGTATCTAAAGTTCCGCTGATCCTGTTCTTGCCTACCTTTGTCTTAACGCTCGTAGTTTTCTCTTGTTTCTGTTTGTGCATGTCTGCTTATCTCTGTGACTTCGAACAATCTTCTTATCTCTGATTCTATATGAAACCCTAAACTTTGGGGGTTTTTCCTCTTGGGTAGACGGCACTAGGGTTTCACTCTGAAACCCTAGGTTTACAGGCTCACGATGAGCTTGTAATTGTATTCAAAATCTTATTTGCTTTTGGCTCTGAGATTTTTCATTGTGAGACTTTTCTTTGGTTTGGACTGTATGCTTTATATATAAACCTCCCTTTCAAAGATTTATTTTTGAAATCCCTTTAATCATGCTAAGTGATTCACCACTGATTTTTTTGATTGAATTTCTTTTACCTTACTGATGTTTTTCTTAAATAATTGATCTTGTGTACCCTCTGTGATTTTGTACCAATGTTTGAATTGTTTATTTCCTTGATTACCTCGGTTTCTTTATGATTCGCAATTGGATCCGAGATCCTTTGACTGATTTTCAAACTTATACCTTATTTTTCACACTATTGTGCCCTCTTTCCTTAAATACCAACTATGTACTTGACCTTATTTTGTGCACTATATGATCTCTTTACCCTAATCAACCTTAGTAAAACTGATTTTTCTTCCTTGACTAGCCGTTTGAACTAGACCCCTTAATTAAGGGATTATGGTCATTCTAATTGATACTAATTGATTAGTTTCTATGTTTGTGCATTTTTTGCCTACTTCACTTGTTTTCAAAAAAACTATATAAAGGGCTTAGCCCTCTCATTTTCAAAAAAGACAATTAGTCGAGAATAATTACTCCCTTTTTTCACAAACACACAGACAGTTCTAGATACTACTCCTCTTTTCTTTCTAAAAAACCTTTAAGTTTTTTTCTCAATCTCTCGAGTGTTCTGCTGAAATCTTGAGTTGGTTCTACTCTGTGCTGTGGCTGCAAGTGCTCTATTTCTCTTTTTATGTTACTTTGCAACTGGTATGTCTATCCTATTTTAAATACTGCTCCTCCACTATGTGTTTTACATTTCAGTTCTGTTATACTTCTTCCTTACTGTTTTTCTGCAACTTTATCACTCTTGTTCTTATGTGAATTCCCTTTATCCCTTACCCCCATTATATGTGAGTTATGGTTCAGGGCATGACAACAATCTAATATTGTTGTCCATGCTTCTGTACTGGATTCTTTGAGTCCCAAACTCAATCAGTTCCCATTCCCTTTTCCCCTTTATGTGTTTTTGGGCTTTTGACTTGGGTCTGGCAGTGTCCTAATCACTGTCCAGACCCTGGTCTGACCTTCAAGGGTCTTCTCTTAATGTGTTTGACCAAGCAGGTGGTCAGGGGTGTGCCAGCCTACTTTGTGGCTATGTATGACCACCACCTGTCATGGCTCCCCAATCCCCCTTTTACTTTGCACTTACTCTTAGCTATTAAGTTTTCCCCCTCTCTTGCAAGCCATGCTTTGGGACCCACTGAGCTCCCTCTGAACTTGGATGCCTGAGAGCTGGCTCTTCCACACTGCACTATTTCTATTCTAATGGTATCTTGGGTGTAAGCAATGCCGGAAATTCCTGAGATTCCTTGGAACTTTGAAACACCCTGGATAAAGAGAAGGCTTTGGAAATCTGGATCCCAGAAGTGACTCAATCGCATATTATTAGACATTAAGGTTGAATTAGGCTTCTCGGATCTAGCTATTAGCTTTTGATGTATTTTTTCTATATTCCTGGTTTGTAATAACTTGTATAAACTCAGGGAGTATAGTAAAGGGATATAGGAGGGGTCTTTAATTTCTTGCATCAAAAGGGTAGAAATCATGATCTTAGGATTTTATTATTTAACCATCTAGAGATCCTGCCTATAGGACTGTTTTATTCACATAGAAAGCATGTCTATTGGACTTAACACTCATTTTCTACAATTATGCATATAGAAATCCTGCCTATAAGAGTTAATTTTCTGCAAATTTATAGATGTCATGCCTATAGGATGTGCATACGCATGACATTAGGCAAACTTTAGGATTAATTAAACAAGCATCCGTCCACAAGTTTATTAACAAGTTCTGTAATCAATAACTTGTAGATATCATGTCTATAGGAGCTTCTTTTGAATCAAACTCGGTTCGCCTATTTAAAAGCAGTAGCAATTGATTAGCCGGTTCTTATATGCCTAAGTCAGTATATGTTTTTCCAAAATGTAGTCTCTAATTAAACTTTTCTCAAATCAATGTATACTTTTCCCTAAAATCTATTTCTTTAATTGGCATATCTTTTCTGAAGCTGCTTCTTTCTAATATTCTGCCTAAACGTGTTTTCCAACTCAATTCCTGTCTTTTGAACTCGTCGTTTTTAATCAGTTCTGCAACTCACTCTTTTCTTTAGACAACTCTGTCTCTTCTGGAATTTTCAAAACTTTTCTTTTAACCACAATTAGGCAGTTTGTTTTCCTTTTTGAACTAGTTTCTAAACGTCTGCAGCATACCTTTTCCTTCAAAACTCTTCCGCATAATCATCTTCTAAAATCAGCACTTTCTTAAATCAACTCGCGTTAAATTAAGTGCCTTAATCTCTGACAATTGTATCCGAGTTGCCTAATGCAGACTTTCTGTCTAAATATATATGTTGAACCAGTCCGCTCACTGCTTAATTTTAATCTAAGACCAAATCAGTATTTGTCAAGGCATGCTAAACTATATGATTATTTGATTTCTGGGGTTTATTTGAGCCTTATTTGCTTATTTATTCTTCCCTTTATTTGATACTTGTTTTGAATGTCGACCTAGAATTTTATCCTTTAAACTCCATAAAGGCCTCCAACCCTTTCTTCCCTTTTAGGATTAGAAGTCCTTATATCCCAGGACTTATAGGATTGGGACGGGTACTAGCATGCAATAAGTAAACGAGACTAATCACGCTTTAATACCTTAACGGGGTGGGGAGGGTAGAATATGGAGAAGATGATTACACGATAACACTATGCATACAATTGGGTACCAGTGTTGTGCGAATGATCCATGTAATGTATAAAACTAGGACCCCTCCCTCTTTATTAGTTTAACAATTTTTTAGAACTTTAAAAAAAAGCTGTTGCACTTTCCATTTCTGTTTCTCACACGATTTTCAGGTTGCTTGTACCAATTGTTTGACCCCTTTCCCCTTACTTGCATATTTATTTTATAACCAAACTGCTCCCTTTCTGAATTTCAGCTCTTCTTTTAACCCCTTTTTATGCTTCTTATTTCGTACTTGCAATACTTGCTCGTTTATTTGTTTGTTTGCATTTAAAGTCACAATTGTAGCATGGCCGGGAACCACACTAGTGGATCTTGAGGGGTGCCTAACACCTTCCCCTCGAGATAATTTCAAGCCCTTACCCAAAACTCTGGTCTGCATCTTTAATTCTTCTAAAAGTGTCCTAATGCACTATAATTATTAGGTGGCGACTCTCCAAAATCCAAAACCTAATTCCCAAGCGGGGAAAGAGTTGTCTTCCCGAATGTCGTGAACCCGATTTCACGAGGAAAAAGGGGGCGTCAACAGCATGGCGACTCTGCTAGGGATTCTTTAGGCTTTTACCATTTCATACTATATGTGACTTTATTGCTTTCGTTATAGCTTTTGTTTAATGCCTTTATTTGAAACTGACTTGTTTCTTTTGTTTCTTTTTCTTTAATTGCTTTCATTTACCGCTTTTCCTGTCAATGTTGTTGTAATTTTGAGCAATCATTGTAAATTTTATTATGAACGTGAAAATACATGTCAATATGTTTCATTCTTGTAAATTGCATTTTTCAAACATCATATTCCACTCATGCCAAACAAATACTATAGCAACGCTTATAATGAGTTGTTGCGCACTTCCATACTATCACCCCCTAAATTTGGCAAAGGCATATTTGCGGTAAAACGACGGTTCGATGCCTTTCCCTCTTGAGTTGTCCGCTCAAGGGTTTTTGTGTAATACCCCAATAGAAGCCTTATTCCATTTAAATTGTACATGCTTCATGGTCAAAACTAGCCAAGTTAGTTATGTTGTCCACATAATGAATCATTAGGATAGCCTTGTCCAAAGTCCACCAGGTTTCCTTGAAACCCAAACGGACACCTCCATGTTCTGTGCATTTATTTGGAGAACTAAATGCTTGCTATGCTAATTATTGGTTTAAATAGTCGAGTCCAGTGGGGTAAGGGCTTAACACTCTGTTTTGCAGAAAATGAGGCACGAAGTCCACAGATTTGGCATGGTAACCAAGCCCGAGCTTATTTGTTGCTAGGACTACGCGAGCTGGTGAAGCTATTCGAAGGAGACAAAGATGCCGAATCTAGGGAAGGTTAGGAGTCTTTTATTTTACTTTAATGATGTAATAAGGCCAATGGCCACTAGTGGCATTTACTTTCTGTTATTTAGTGTCGTCTTGGATTCGTCTTATTTTTATCAATAAAATGAGGCATTTAGCGTTATAAGTTCTCCAAATCAATTTGTCCCTAGGTCTACCTCGGGCATAATGGGGCACACAAACTAGGACGCAATTTGTATTTTTTCGCACAACGTGTTTAAATACTGTAATATTTTTTCCTCATAACCCGCACTAACTTGTTACCTTTTTGTTTTTCTTTTATTTTTACTTCCCTCCCCAAAGGTTAGTTCGTGCATTCTGGCACCATCGGCATACTACACAAGATCCAAGGGCCCTCCACCTCCTCCTCCTCCGAATCCTATCCGGAACAAAAACAAAGGTAGAATGGGAGATCCAAGTGCCAGAAAGGAGATCGAGATTCTTCAGGGTACCCTGGTTGCTAAGGAAACTGCTACACAACTCGAACAAAGGCTGTTGAAATTCCGAGAAGAACTGGATCAGGTGTGGAATTTGGCGAACCTATCATTTTCCTTCACCGCTCCTGATGTCAACACTCAGAACCCCGCACCTCCACAAAACACCCCACAACCACAGATACAACCCACTCATAACCAACACTACAACACATGCCACACTCCAAATAACACTTCACTACTCATTCCCAAGCCACTAAACATCACAAATGACCATCTCCACAACACTCCTATTTTTGTGGATACCGTACCCCACTACACCCAACCAATCTCAAATGCACCTGAGTCTGATGGCAAAGACTCCCGTATCAGAAACTTAGAGGCAGAACTCAATAAATTAACCAGCCGAGTTCAGGACAGGGAAGGTAACAAAGGTATTGAAGGGTTAAATTATGAAGACCTATGCATTCAGCCAGATGTTGAACTTCCGGAGGGGTACAAACCTCCCAAGTTCGAAATGTTTGATGGGATAGGAGATCCCAGAGTCCACCTGAGGACCTATTGCGATAAGCTGGTTGGAATTGGAAGGGATGAGAAGATCCGTATGAAGCTCTTCATGAGGAGCCTGAAAGGAGATGCGCTATCCTGGTACTTCAGCCAGGACCCCAAGAAATGGACGAGTTGGGTGAGCATGGCATCGGATTTCATGGACAGATTCTGATTCAATACAGAGAACACACCGGATGTATTCTATATATAGATCTTGAAGAAGAAGCCCACCAAAACATTCCGCGAGTATTCCACTCGTTGGAGGTCAGAAGCTGCATGTTGGTTACGTCACTCCTATCCCAGCCAAAGCTCTAGAAAATCCCTCCCAGTGGGTCAACCCCAACAAGACCTGTGCGTATCATTCCGCCATGAAGGGACACACCCTTGACGAGTGCCGTTCATTGAAAGACAAGATTCAGACCCTGATCGACAATAAGGTCATTATAGCAAATGAGCCTGCTCCTAATGTTCATAACAACCCTCTGCCTGACCACAAAGGTGGAGACATTCACATGATCGAGATCGAGGATGATTGGGACCCTAAAGGGTCGATAGGTTTGATTGCTGAAGGGGATGAACCAAAGAAACCAACGGTTACCCTTAACCCAATTGTTGTGCAAAATCAGCCTTCTAGGGATGACGAAGTAAATATGTCTATACCTCTTGAATTTCCCTCTGCAAAGGCGGCCGGACCAATCGAGGTTGAATTTGGAGTTCCAAAGGCACCTACACCCTTTGAAGTTGCTGTGTTACCACCAAAGGTGCCTATTCTAGTGGAAATGACAGAAATAACACCATTCCACTCAAATTACATACCATGGGATTACACTACCGAAGCTAGGAGAAAAGGAAAGACCAAGGCAGGAGAAATGATTGCCGCACAAGGAATGATTAGAGCAGGAAGGGTTTACACCCTAGAGCACCTAGCCAAGTCCAGTAAGTAAGCTCCGGGACGGCCTATTGAAACAGGACCCAACAATCTTTGGAGGAAAATACAGGCTAAGGAGTACTCGGTCGCTGAACAGTTGAACAAAACACCAGCACAGATATCTATCCTGACTCATCTGCAGAGTTCAGATACTCACAAGAATGCCCTAATGACGATAATGAGCGAAGCCTATGTGCCCAGCAATATAACCGGGGGTAAAATGGTGAATATGGTGGGGCAAGTTCTGGAGAGCCATAAAATAACCTTCCACGAAGATGAGTTGCCGCTAGAAGGTTTGAGCCACAACAAGGCACTGCATATCATCGTGCAATGCGAAGATTATTTCATCACTAGAGTTCTGATCGATGGATGATCGAGCCTCAACATCTATCCACTTATAACTCTCAGAACTAGGGAAAGGCCTACACGAGATCAAAGACGGGGCTATCAACGTCAAAGCCTTCGATGGGTCCCAGAGATCTACTATTGGAGAAATTAGCCTATGCTTGAAAATGGGCCAAACATGGTTCGACGTCGACTTCCAAGTGATAGACGTCCGGACATCCTGCAACTTGCTATTGGGACGCCCCTGGATCCACGCTGCTAGAGCCGTAGCATCGACCCTGCATCAGGCGGTAAAGTTCGAATGGAACCACCAAGAAGTGATCATTCATGGCGATGGTAGTAACCCCATATACAGTTGCCAAACCATCCCAATGATCGGGGGCAGAAGGAGAATAGGCGGAGAAACATACCACTATATCAAAAAGGTCAACGCTGTAGATAAGGATAAGTGGTGGGACAACAAGATCGAAAGTATCCTGAATTGGTGTGGGTACGAGCCTGGAAAGGGACTCGGTAAAAATCTTCAGGGGATCACTAAACCCATCAAAGTAATGAAGCATGACACTACATTTGGCTTGGGGTGTGGTTACACTTGGGAGGAATTCCAGAACTGGTCGCCACCTTGGCGTAGCCCCTACTATCCATTGGAGTTTCCGATACCTAGCCTGGAACAGACCTTCCAACCGGCAAATACTATATATGGGTCAGAAGAAGATGAAGCATTGGCGGCCATGAAGAATTTGTTCCTGGAGGATGATGATATGGACTGTTGTGTTCTTTTCGAGGAGGAAGGGGAGGAAGGCCCTTCCATACAAGCTGTAAACAGAGGGGAACGCCTCAGCAACTGGTCAATTAGGACCGTCAAGGCCCGGAAGGCTTCGGGGTAGCAAGGCTAAACAAAAAGCACCATGCATCTCATTTTTTTAGCTTACTTTACTAGTTGATTTTCTTTCCGCATTGTCTTTTATTTCGAAAAGAGCTCTGATGTTTCAAACAATTATGGATTCAATCAAAGCATTTTAGTTTATCATATATATATCTCGCTTATTATTTTCTCTATCATCTACTCTATTTAATACATCATTACTATTACTTATCTTGACGATGAACCAACGACTGTGACTTGCAACGAAACAACTCAACAAAATGCTATAGACTCAGAAGAAAATGAGATACATGAAGAGGTCGTCAGAGAGATTGAGATTTTTGAAAATAGAACTAAGTCCAACTTGGAAGAAACTGAGGGCATTAATTTGGGAGATACAGAAAATGTCAAAGAAACTCACATCAGTGTTCACTTATCGCCATCAAAGAAGGAAGAGTATACGACATTTTTAAAAGAATATGAGGACATATTCGCCTGGTCGTATGATGACATGACTGGTCTCAGCACGACCATTGTAGCTCATAAGTTGCCAACAGATCCAACCTGTCCGCCGGTAAAGCAGAAGCTCAGGAAATTCAAGCCGGACATGAGTTTGAAAATCAAAGAAGAGGTTACTAAGCATGTCAAAGCTAAGGTTCTCAAAGTGGTAGAGTATCCAACATGGTTAGCCAACATTGTGCGAGTACCAAAGAGTATCCAACATGGTTAGAATTTATGTCGACTACCGGGATCTCAACTGGGCCAGTCCCAAAGATGACTTCCCCTTGCCTAACATACACATTCTTATCGACAACTGCGCCAAGCATGAGTTGCAGTCTTTCGTCGATTGTTTCGCTGGGTATCATCAGATATGGATGGATGAGGAAGATGCAGAAAAAACAGCTTTCATCACACCATGGGGGATGTATTGTTACAAAATGATGCCGTTTAGGATGAAAATGCTGGCGCCACCTACATGAGAGCCATGACTGCCATCTTCCATGACATGATACACAAGGAGATCGAGGTATATATGGACGACATCATCATCAAATCCAAGAAAGCCACTGATCATATAGAAGACCTGAGAAAGTTCTTCAACAGACTGAGAAGGTACAATCTGAAACTGAATCCCGCCAAGTGTGCATTCGGGGTGCCTGCCGGAAAACTACTGGGTTTCATCATGAGTCATCGAGGGATAGAATTGGACCCATCAAATGTCAAAGCCATTCAATAATTGCCGCTGCCAAAGAACAAGAAGGATGTGATGAGTTTCTCGGGAAGACTCAACTATATCCGCCGGTTCATAGCCCAGTCCACGGTCATTTGTGAACCCATCTTTAAAATGCTGAAGAAAGATGATGCGACTAGATGGACCGACGATTGTCAGAAAGCCTTTGACAGAATCAAGGAATACTTGTCAACGCCGCCAGTCTTGGTTTCGCCCGAGCCAGGAAGGCCTCTATTGCTTTATCTTGCAGTTTTGGATGGAGTATTCAGTTGTGTTTTGGGACAACATGATGAAACGGGGAGAAATGAGCAAGATATCTACTATCTCAGCAAGAAGTTCACCCCATAGAAGGCCCAATATTCTCTATTAGAGCGCACCTGTTGTGCTCTGACTTGGGTAGCTCATAAAATGAGGCATTATTTCTGTGCCTACACTACTTATACTCATATCTAGGATGGATCCGTTGAAGTATATCTTCCAGAAGCCCATGCCCATCGACAAGCTTGCCAAGTGGCAAATCTTGTTGAGTGAATTTGATATTGTTTACGTGACTCAGAAAGCAATCAAGGGTCAAGCCATAGCAGATCACCTTGTCGAGAATCCTATAGACGGAGAATACGAACCCCTGAAAACGTATTTTCCTGATGAAGAAGTGTCCTTTGTAGGAGAAGATATTATAGAATCCTACGATGGTTGGAGGTTGTTTTTCGACGGAGCCACCAATTTTAAAGGAGTTAGCATAGGGGCAGTCCTGGTATCAGAAACCGGCCAGCATTACCCGGTATCCACCAAGCTCAGGTTCCCTTGCACAAACAACATGAATGAATACGAAGCTTGCATCCTGGGACTCAAGATGGCCATTGACATGAACATTCAAGAGTTACTAGTGATCGGGGACTCAAACTTGCTCATACATCAAGTTCGAGAAGAACGGGCAACCAAAAACTCTAAGATACTTCCCTACTTGCATCACATACAAGAGTTAAGGAAAAGATTCACAAAGACAGAATTTCAGCATGTCCCCAGGGTCCAGAACGAGTTCGCCGATGCATTGGCTACTCTTTCATCCATGATTCAACATATAGATATGGATTTCATTGATACCATCCCAGTGAAGATCTATGATCAGCCAGCTTATTGTGCTGACGTTGAGGAAGAAGCGGACAAAAAACCATGGTTCCACGACATCAAAGAGTACTTGAAAACAGGAGAATACCCAGAACTTGCCAACGCCACTCAAAAGTGCACACTCCGGAGATTATCCAACAACTTCTTTCACAGCGGGGGAATCCTGTATAGGAGGACTCTCGATTTGGGTTTATTAAGGTGTGTCGAAGCAAAAGAAGCATCCAGACTATTGGACGAAGTGCACGTAGGAACTTGTGAGCCGCACATGAATGGTTTTGTCTTAGAAAAAAAGATACTCCGAGCAGGTTATTTTTGGATGACTATGGAAACAGATTGTATCCAGTATGTTTGCAAGTGTTATCGCTGTCAAACATGTAGATATGATAAAGGTGCCTCCTAACGAGCTTACTCCAACAAGCTTACCATGGCCATTTGCCGCCTGGGAAATGGATGTCATTGGACCTATCGAGCCTGCCGCATCAAACGGGCACATGTTTATCCTGGTGGCAATTGATTATTTCACCAAATGGGTTGAAGCAGTGTCATACAAGGTAGTGACTAAGAAAGTTGTGGCAGATTTTGTCTGTGACCGTATTGTTTGCCGATTCAGAATTTCGGAATCAATCATCACCGACAATGGTTCCAATCTCAACAGCAACTTGATGAAAGAAATGTGCGAGACATTCAAGATCAAACACAAGAACTCTACAGCCTACATGCCTCAGATGAATAGAGCTGTAGAAGCAGCCAACAAGAATATCAAGAAGATACTAAGAAAGATGGTCAAAAGTCACAAACAATGGCATGAGAAGTTATCATTCGCCTTAATGGGATACTGCACCACAGTCCGCACATCGACCGGAGCAACTCCTTACATGCTGGTTTATGGTACAGAGGTGGTCATCCCCGACGAGGTAGAGATTCCCTCCTTAAGGATCATACAAGAAGCAGAGTTGGACGACGCAGAATGGGTAAAAGGTCGCTACGAGCAGTTAGCCCTTATAAATGGGAAAAGGATGAATGCAATTTGCCATGGTCAGTTGTATCAGAACAGAATGTCCAGAGCCTTCAACAAAAGGGTTAAGCCAAGGAAGTTTATGCCAGGGCGGCTGGTAATGAAGAAAATATTCCCACATCAAGATTCTCCCCCAACTGGCAAGGTCCGTACATGGTTCACCGGGTTCTAACTGGAGGAGCCCTTATTCTTGCAGAAATGGACGGGGAAGTCTGGCCAAAGCGAATCAACTCAGATGCAGTGAAACGATATTATGTGTAATCACCTATGATTTCTTTATGAAGTAATTTGAACTACACCTGATCTGATTCCCGTTTAAGAGGGGATACGTAGGAAGCCCTATGGGTTCAATCACAATTTAATAAAAATTCCATTTCCCCCAATCATTGGATCTGGGGTAGAATTTTGAGGAGGGTCAAAATTCCGAAGTCAGTCTTCAGCCGCTCATCGCCAAGGATGTCAGCCCAGTGAACTGGGGCAGATGTTTTGAGGAGGACCCTCAAAACTCCGAGGTTGATTCTTCAGTCATTCAGTGTAGCCGTCAAAAGGGCCAGCCCAGCAAACTGGGGCAGAATTTTGAGGAGGACCCTCAAAATTCCGGAGCGAGAGAGGTTGCAATGCTTTGAACCACGTCGCAGTCGTTGGTTCATTTAAACAAAACTATTTTTTACTTACATTATAATTGTTAAACCATGCATAACTATGATAGCTGCTGTTTAGCGACGCTACCCCAATAATACGCGACGCCGGAAACCACAAAAAAATGAACTAACCTGTCCCCTTTACAAAACTCACGATTTTTCTTTGGACGCAGGCACCCGAGTCACAAATGTATTGCGCAATTGCATTGAACCATTACACCTATTCCATCCGCACACAGTATCCTCAGCAACCGCCATATCACAATCAGCCGCCGGCCATTAGATGAGAATTTTTACTTACCATCTGCATTTTTGCATTGCACAAGGCTACCTTCCTGCATTCCGAGACTAAGCACAATCTCCATCTGCATTTTTGCATTGCATAAGGCTACCTTCCTGCCTTCCGACACTAAACACTATCTCCATCTGCATTTTTACATTGCATAAGGCTACCTTCCTGCCTTATGAGACTAAGCACTGTCTCCATCTGCATTTTTGCATTGCATAAGGCTACCTTTCTACCTTCCGAGACTAAGCACTGTCTCCATCTGCATTATCTGCATTGTATAAGGCTACCTTCCTGCCTTCTAAGACTAAGTGTTGTCTCTATCTGCATTATCTGCATCGCATAAGGCTACCTTTCTGCCTTCCAAGACTAAGCGTTATCTCCATCCTGCATTATCTGCATAAGGCTACTTTTCTGCCTTTCGAGGTTAAGCTCTACCTCCACTTACATGGCTGAAATACCGCCACTTTATCTTTATTGCATGGCTGAAATACCGCCACTTTATCTTTCTTGCATGGCTGGAATATCGCCACTTTTAATCACATCATGCAATCGGTTGAAATATCGCCAAACCCTATTTAAAATTTACATCGGCTGAAATATCACCAAACTTTATTTAAATTCTCTATCGGCCGAAACATCGCCATTTTACTTTTACATCGGTTGGAACATCACCTGTTTATTTAAATTTCTGTCGGCTGAAATATCGCTATTTACGTTTTTGCATCGGCTGAAATACCGCCAAAATCTTGCATTTCATGGGCTGAAATATCGCAAAACTGTCTGAAGGCGTCATCATTCAGAGGCATCATCCTCATAGCCCGAGAACAACATGCCATGGCCCGAGGACCCCACTTTATATCTTGCACATCATTATTCAAAGGCATCATAGATCGGAGGCACCATTATCGTCCCGAGAACATCATTTCATAGCCTGCGAATCCTTTAATTTTGCGCTTCATGGCCCAGGACATCATAGTCCGAGGACGTCATCCTAACCGTCCAAAGACAACATTCATGGTCCGACGGGAACCTGCATCATGTTTAACTTTATGCACAATATATGCCTATATTGCTCACTTGCAGGTACACCGGCTAGCAACTTCCATCTCAGTAGGAGCGATCCCGCTGCGGTTCTCGCAGCCGATAAGCTTCAAAATACCTCTTGCCTCCCCCAAACATCGTGTCTGTCCTTTCGAATCTCCATCGGCACGTTCCGTCAATGGTTCCTGAACTACATACGGCCTGATTCTTGTAAAACCAGGGATATATAGGCAGCTCAGAAATCGAAGCTCGGTCAAATTCTTTTCAAATCGCCGCTTCCGATCAAAATTGGCCTTCATATCTTTACCCAATAACTTTTTCATCCTCCTCGGGTAAAGAAGGGCAACTGTTGATACCCAATTTTTTCCTATGTAATTTTGTACCCAAAATACTTCCAAAATAGCGTATATGTGCATATATAAGCACACCGAAAGGTTTTGGCATTTTTAATGATTTTTAAACCAATTTATTGCCTATTTTTATACCATAAAATCCAATAATTATTCCCAAAATTATCATTTTGGTGGATAACTTATTTTTGTTCTCATATTTACACCAAAATATGGCTAATATGATTTTTGCATACTTTTACGAATTTATTTAGTATTTTTTAAAACTTAATTGCACATTATTGCAATGTTAGCCTCTTTTAAGATTTAATTGTAATTATATTTATAAAATTGACTCCAGTATTTTTAATTTGATAATTATATATTATTAATCATTTTAGCACATTTTATTTATTTCCAAAAATTATTTTGCTATTTTTTATAAATTAAACAAGGGAAAAGTGGCTATTTAAAAGTTAGCCCTTTTGCATTTAAATTTTAACCGGAATTGAGCCCTAATCTCAGCCCCCAAATTGAACCCAATTCCCTAATCCAATTTCCTAATCTACCCGACCCAACACCCAATCACCCGAACCGGCCCGTGTCCCCTTTAATCTGAGCCGTTGATCATTTTGATCAACGGCCCAGGCATCCCCTTACCATTTTTATTTCTAAATGACCCCCAAAGCCTCCCCATTCTCTCAAAGACTGCCACCTCTAATCCCTCGTCTCTCTCAAACGCTCTCACCCACCTGAAACCCTAATAGCCGCCTACCCCCTCTTCGACCTTAAATCACCAAAATCGATGGCTAATCTAACCATGGATGACCTCTACTGCTCCCACACGCCTGCTCACTGAAGATTCGAGGCTAGACCTCGAGGGTCTTCATCCAGACCCTGGTCGATTCGAGATTCTTTGGCCGTTTCCGGCCTTGCTCCGGTGTATCTTAGCCTCTTGAGGCTGGATTCGACCTTATCAACTCAGATCCGTTCTTGTGACTTCCAAGCCTTTCTCGTCCTTTATGGTTCTTAGAAACCCTAGCCTATTCGAGGTTCCTTTTTGTTTTATTCTTTTAATCTGTGCTAGATCTATGCTGTTGGTAACATTTTAGAGTTTTTCCCCAAATTTCCTCTTTCAAAACTGTTCAAATCAATTTTAGGGTTTTCTGAAAATGGCTCCTAAAATGTTTTCTGATTCTTTTACTCTCTCTTATGTGTGTTTATGCTCGTTGTTTTATTTCCTATTATTTTCGAGGTTGTTCTCTTGTTTCTTACCGGATTTCTACAGAGATTCTTTTACATTATGTGTTCACATGCTAGCCTAGGTTGTTGACTTACTTTTTGCTATATGTGTTCAAGTTCATGCCTTAATTTTGTATCTAAAGTTCCGCTGATCCTGTTCTTGCCTACCTTTGTCTTAACGCTCGTAGTTTTCTCTTGTTTCTGTTTGTGCATGTCTGCTTATCTCTGTGACTTCGAACAATCTTCTTATCTCTGATTCTATATGAAACCCTAAAATTTGGGGGTTTTTCCTCTTGGGTAGACGGCACTAGGGTTTCACTCTGAAACCCTAGGTTTACAGGCTCACGATGAGCCTGTAATTGTATTCAAAATCTTATTTGCTTTTGGCTCTGAGATTTTTCATTGTGAGACTTTTCTTTGGTTTGAACTGTATGCTTTATATATAAACCTCCCTTTCAAAGATTTGTTTTTGAAATCCCTTAATCATGCTAAGTGATTCACCACTAATTTTTTTGATTTAATTTCTTTTACCTTACTGATGTTTTCCTTAAATAATTGATCTTGTGTATCCTCTATGATTTTGTACCTGTCACGACCCTAGTTCACCAACCGTGAACCTATCATGACGGCACCCAGTCTTCGCGACTAGGTAAGCCTAACACATTGCGGAAATTTAACAACTTTTACGAAAGCAATAAACAAATACTGAATAATGTCGGAAAATGTATAGAGTGCCGCCTGGCACATACACTTCAACTCAAATACTATAACAACCTCCAAGACCCGGAAACTCACGGGCAACACAGGCTAAAAGAATATAAGTTATGGATCTAACATCCAGAAATATCTATACAACCGATCATATGAAATGAAACTACTAACTATAAGGCAGAGTAGAAGGAGACTCTTCGGATCTGCGGACGCAGCAGATGCATACCTCAAGTCTCCAAGTGTAGCTCTGAAATCACCGATAGTGCGCTCGAACAGAAGTACCTGGATCTGCACAACAAAAGTGTATAGAAGAGCAGCATGAGTACACCACATCGGTACTCAGTAAGTGCCAAGCCTAACCTCAGTTGAGTAGTGACGAGGAAGGTCAGGGCCCTACTGAGAATAAACATAATAACAATATCGAACAGTGTAAAGCAGGAAATAATCTGAAATGACAGCAAAATAGGATAGAAGCTACAAGTCATTGACAATTAAGCTAAACAAGGAAAATAACATAACAAGTATTCCTCGACTGTCCGTGGATCTCCCGGGAATTGAACCCGCAGTCCGTCTCATTTAAATATCTAGGGGCTCCCGGGAATTGAACCCGTAGTCCTTCATATCAGTAACAAAAGGATCTCCGGGAATTGAACCTGCAGTCTATTTTATCAGTAACAAGGATCTCCGGGAATCGAACCCGCAGTCCATTATATCAGTAACAAGGATCTCCGAGAATTGAACCCGCAGTCCATTTTATACCAGTAGCACAGGATCTCCGGGAATTGAACCCGCAGTCCATCTTATATCAGTAGCACAGGATCTCCGGGAATTGAACCCGCAGTCCATTTTATCAGTAATAAGGATCTCCGGGAATTGAACCCGCAGTCCATTTTATATCAGTAGCACAGGATCTCCGGGAATTGAACCCGCAGTCCTAATATAAAAACACAACCAAAACAAGGAAATATTCAGATAATGAAATACACAAATACAAATAACAGTTAAGTTCTGGCCCAACATGCTTCACGTAATTTCAATGGCAATTAAGCAATTAGACAGTTAATTCTATCTAGTCATACTCCTCTAACTAACACAGGGGAAATCTTGCATTTAAATCAGTCAAATAACAGAGAAAACACAGTTTGAGCAATTCAAGTAAAATGGATTTTCAATAATTGGCACAAGTACACGCTCGTCACCTCGCGTACAAGGCATTTAAATCAACACATAAGATGTCCTAAGGGAAGAGGTCCCCCACACAAGGTTAGACAAGCCACTTACCTCGAACCGGTACAAAACCGCTAAGAAGCAATGCCCTTGCCACGAGTATCCGACTCCGAGTGGCCCAAATCAATTCAAACCAATTACATATTGTAAATAACATCGCAAGTAACTAATTACACTATCAAAATTAAAGCTAAGGCGCAAAAATAGATAAAATGACCAAAATGCCCCTCCAGCCAACGTCTCGGAATCGAAATATTTTTATATTTTTAGAACCCTTGTACTCTCACGAGCCTAACCATATAAAAATCTCCCAAATCGGAGGTCAAATGCCCCTTCAAATCGTCACTATTAGGTCTAACGATTTTACCCCAAGTTTCATTCAAAATCCGAAATTAAAGGTTGAATTCGAGGTTATATTAGTGGGTATAAATCATAAGAGAGTAAGGAATCGTTACCCAATAGTTGCCTCTGAAAATCCCTCGAAAAATCTCCCAAAACCGATTTCTCTAACTTGAGTTTTTTTTTGTAAAAATGGAAGAAGGGTTCGTTTTGAAATGTTATATCTGCCCAGGGATTTTCTTTAGTGCGATCGCATAAGAAGGAATGCGATCGCGTAGAGTAAAAATTGAAGGTCTGGAAAATGGTCTATGCGAATGCAGGGATGGACCTGCGATTGCGTAAGGTAAGGAAACAGACCTATGCGATCGCATTAGAGTCTATGCGATCGCGGAGAAGGGAAAACAGAAGCTATGCGATCGCAGGAGGGAAATATGCGATCGCATTGAAGGAAAAAGGGACACCCCAGAAATTACACTACGCGATCGCATGGATGAGTATGCGATCGCAGAGGGTAAAAACCTGCAACATCAACAGCAGAAAACTCTGCAATGTTTTTCAACACAAAATGCCCCGTTGGGCATCCGAAACACATCCGAGGCCCCCGGGACCTCAACCAAACCTACAGACATATCCCATAACATCATTCAAACTTGCTCAAATCCTTAAACCACCTATAAAAACACCGGAAACATGAATTAATCAAAGATTCAAGCCTATGAACTTCAAATTCTAACCAAACACACTTTCGATAAAAAACCTATCCAAAACTTGTCCGAATGACCTGAAATTTTGCACGCACATCCAAAATGACATGACGAAGCTACAGCAACTTCCAGAATCCCAAAACGACCCTCGGATCAAAAATTCACTATCGGACCGGAACTTCAAAAATTCCAAACTTCGGCATTTCAAGCCTAAATGAGCTACGGACCTCCAAATTACATTCCGGACATGCTCCCAACCCTGAAATCACCTAACGGAGCTAACGAAACCATTAGATTTCCATTCTGATGTCGTTTTCACACTGCTCCGCATACGGACCATTTTTCCAACTCTTAAGCTCTCATTTAGGGACTAAGTGTCCCAAAACACTCCGAATCCTAGAACCGAACGTCCCGGAAAACAAAAATAGCAGAAATGAACTTAGGGAAAGCAGTAAATGGGGGATCGGGGCATAAATTCCAAAAACGACCGGCCGGGTCGTTATAGTACCAACATTTGAATTGTTTATTTCCTTGAGTACCTTAGTTTCTTGTGATTCACAATTGGATCCGAGATCCTTTGACTGATTTTCAAACTTATACCATATTTTTCACACTATTGTGCCCTCTTTCCTTAAATACCAACTATGTACTTGACCTTATTTTGTGAACTATATGGTCTCTTTACCCTAATCAACCTTAGTAAAATTGATTTTTCTTCCTTGACTAGCCGTATGAACTAGACCCCTTAATTAAGGGATTCTGGTCATTCTAATTGATTAGTTTCTATGTTTGTGCATTCTTTGCCAACATCACTTGTTTTCAAAACAAGACTATATAAAGGGCTTAGCCCTCCCATTTTCAGAAAAGACAATTAGTCGAGAATAATTACTCCATTTTTTCACAAACACACAGACAGTTCTACATACTACTCCTCTTTTCTTTCTCAAAAACCTTTAAGTTTTTTTCTCAATGTCTCGAGTGTTCTGCAGAAATCTTGAGTTGGTTCTGCTTTGTGCTGTGGCTGCAAGTGCTCTATTTCTTTTTTTTTTTCTGTCACTTTGCAACTGGTATGTCTATCCTATTTTAAATACTGCTCCTCCACTATGTGTTTTACATTTCAGTTCTGTTATACTTCTTCCTTACTATTTTTCTACAACTTTATCACTCTTGTTCTTATGTGAATTCCCTTTATCCACTACCCCCTTTTATATGTGAGTTATGGTTCAGGGCATGACAACACTCTAATATTATTGTCCATGCTTCAGGATTGGATTCTTTGAATCCCAAACTCAATCAGTTCCCATTCCCTTTTCCCCTTTATGTGTTTTTGAGCTTTAGACTTGGGTCTGGCAGTGTCCTTATCACTGTCCAGACCCTGGTCTGACCTTCAAGGGTCTGCTCTTAATGTGTTTGACCAAGCAGGTGGTCAGGGGTGTGCCAGCCTACTTTGTGGCCATGTATGACCACCACCTGTCATGGCTCCCCAATCCCCCTTTCACTTTGCACTTACTTTTAGCTATTAAGTTTTCCCCCTCTCTTGCAAGCCATGCTTTGGGACCCACTAAGCTCCCTCTGAACTTGGATGCCTGAGAGCTGGCTATTCCACACTGTACTATTTCTATTCTAATGGTATCTTGGGTGTAAGCAATGCCGGAAATTCCTAAGATTCCTTGGAACTTTGAAACACCCTGGATAAAGAGAAGGCTTTGGAAATCTGGATCCTGGAAGTGGCTCAATCGAATATTATTAGACATTAAGGTTGAACTAGGCTCCTCGGATCTAGCTGTTAGCTTCTGATGTATTTTTTCTATATTCTTGGTTTGTAATAACTTGTATAAATGTGGGAGTATAGTAAAGGGATACGGGAGGGGTCTTTACTTTCTCGCATCAAAAGGGTAGAAATCATGATCTTAGGACTTTATTATTTAACCATCTAGAGATCCTGCCTATATGACCGTTTTAATCACATAGAAAGCATGTCTATAGGACTTAACACTCACTTTCTGCAATTATGCATATAGAAATCCTGCCTATAGGAGTTAATTTTCTGCAAATTTATAGATGTCATGCCTATAGGATGTGCATACGCATGGCATTAGGCAAACTTTAGGATTAATTAAACAAGCATCCGTCCATAAGTTTATTAACAATTTCTGTAATCAATAACTTGTAGATATCATGTCTATAGGAGCTTCTTTTGAATCAAACACGCTTCGCCTATTCAAAAGCAGTAACAATTGATTAGCCGGTTTTTATACACCTAAGTCAGTATATGTTTTCCCAAAACGTAGTCTCTAATAAAACTTGTCTCAAATCAGTGTATACTTTTCCCTAAAATCTATTTCTTTAACTGACATATCTTTTCTGAAACTGTTTCTTTCTAATATTCTGCCTAAATGTGTTTTCCAACTCAATTCCTGTCTTTTGAACTCGTCGTTTTTAATCAGTTCTACAACTCACTCTTTTCTTTAGATAACTCTGTCTCTTGTGGAATTTTCAAAACTTTTCTTTTAACCACAATTAGGTAGTTTGTTTTCCCTTTTAAACTACTTTCTAAACATTTGCAGTATACCTTTTCCTTCAAAACTTTTCTGCATAATCATCTACTAAAATTAGTACTTTCTTAAATCAACTCGCATTAATTTAGTGCCTTAATCTCTGACAATTGTATCCGAGTTGCCTAATGCAGACTTTATGTGTTGAGCTAGTCCGCTCACTGCTTAATTTTAATCTAAGACCAAATCAGTATTTGTCAAGACATGCTAAACTATATGATTTCTGGGGTTTATTTGAGCCTTATTTGCTTGTTTATTCTTCCCTTTATTTGATACTTGTTTTGAATGTCGAGCTAGAATTTTATCCTTTAAACTCAATAAAGGCCTCCATCCCTTTCTTCCCTTTTAGGATTAGAAGTCCTAATACCCCGTGACTGATAGGATTAGGACGGGTACTAGTGCAATAAGTAAACGAGACTAATCGCGCTTTAATACCTTAACGGGGTGGGGAGGGTAGAATATGGAGATGATGATTATACGATAATACTATGCGTACAATTGGGTACCAGTGTTGTGCGAATGATCCATTTAATGTATAAACCTAAGACCCCCTCCCTCTTTATTAGTTTAACAATTTTTCAGAACTTTAGAAAAATGCTGTTGCACTTTCCATTTCTGTTTCTCACACGATTTTCAGGTTGCTTGTACCAATTGTTTGACCCCTTTTGCCCTTTCTTGCATATTTCTTTTATAACCAAACTGCTCCCTTTCTGAATTTTAGCTATTCTTTTAACCCCTTTTTATGTTTCTTATTTCGTACTTGCAATACTTGCTCGTTTATTTGTTTGTTTGCATTTAAAGTCACAATTGTAGCATGGCTGGGAACCATACTAGTGGATCTTGAAGGGTGCCTAACACCTTCCCCTCGAGATAATTTCAACCCCTTACCCAAAACTTTGGTCTGCATATTTAATTCTTCTAAAAGTGTCCTAGTGCACTATAATCATTAGGTGGCGACTCTCCAAAATCCAAAATCCAATTCCCAAGCGGGAAAAGTGTTGTCTTCCCGAATGTCGTAAACCCAATTCGGCGAGGAAAAAGGGGGCGTCGACACTCAAGAAATCAGTGCTTAAAAGGAATAAAGGGCAGGTTTTAAAACAATTTAATTTTAGAAAATAGAATGTTCAGAACATAGAGTTGCAGGCAAAACTGCTCCAAGAAACAAACAAGGTTCAGGTTCAGCATGTAGTTCAGCAGGTTGAAATCTGATTAAGCTAAATGCTTATGGTAGTATTTGAAATAGTCATGGCTTAGTCGCAGAAGCAATTAGGCAAAAACATTTTAATTGAACAGACATGACATATGAGTTAAGCACAAACATACTTGATTACATGCTCATAGTTCATAATAGGTATAAAACTGACTTATGAGAGGATTCCTTAAACTAACTTATGAGAGGATTCTTGTTATTTTAAATAAATTAGTCTTAAGTTAACACTATTATTAAATTGCCAGATAAAGGATATAATCATGCTAGGAATTGAAACAGGCTAGTCAAACAAAGCATAGCAAAGGAAATTGCAAAGGTTAGGGCATACCAGTTGAGAAGAAAGCAAGCAAAGGTGTAGTAATAGTTAAATTCCATAATTTGGCCTTGGCTTTCAGCCGACCAAACAATAGCCACTCAGTGCAGAAATCAGAACATGAGAGCAAGAGAAAGAGCTTAAGTTTTATCAGTGAGAATATGAGAGTTCGAGTCTTGTCTAAAGGTGAATGGGGAAGGGTTTACATATTGTATGAATTAAACACATAAACATAGAAAATCACTTCGTCAAATGCTAGAAAGGTAAGCATTTAGATAAATAAAATTGAACCCTAAACTTTAGGTGAAGATACACAAAATCAGTAGGAAAAAAGGCAAAGAATCACATAAGGCACATAATGAAAAAGAGTACCAGATTTGGTTCAAGTAAAATGCTCTAAAACCCTAATTTAGGTAAATCCCAAAATCAACAGAGAATAATGGAAAAGAAGCATGTAGTAGCACAAAAATGAATGTAGACAGGCATTACTCAAAAGAAGTATAGGATTGAACCAGATTTGGTTCAAGTAAGAGGTTTTGAAACCCTAATTTTGGTAAACCATAAAATTAGCAGAAAATAAAGGCAAGAATCACATATTAGCATAAAAAATAGAGATAGATAGGAGATTATTTTAAACTAAACATAGAATCGAACCAAGTTTGGTTCAATTAAAGAAAATCTGAAACTCTAATTTGGGTAAGTAAAAGAAATCGACAAAAATAGGCAGATTCACAGCTAATAGAGTGATAAAGAGAGAATAATGCTAAAATCTGAGTTTGAACCAGTTCAGGTTCGAATCCAAGGAAATCTGGAACCTTAACCTTTAGGGTTTGGTGCGAATCAGCGAGATATGAGAGAAAATAATGTGTTTGGACTCAAGGTTGTCCAGGTTCAAAGGAAAACATAGATTTGGACCGAATCAACGTAGGGTACTTACCATGTTTAGGTAAGTACCTAATTTACTTCGTAACATAGCACCAAATAAGGAAAAAAATGCTGGATTGGTAAGCGAATAGGGAAAGAATCCCATTTGCAACGAGATTTGGGGAATTTGAGTGAGGCAGCAGAATTTAGGGTTTATCGAAGGAGGGGAGATAAAGGTGGAGGATTGTGAAAAATGGGGTTAGGGTTTGGGGAAGGGGAAAGAAGGAAAGGGGATGATCTTTGGTGAGCCGTTGATCATTTTTGATCAACAGCTGGGATTTAAGCGGATTGGGTTGGATTTTAATAAAGTGGGTAAGGGTATTTGGCTTAGGTATTGAGCTTGGGATAATTGTGTAGGTTTGGGTCAGAATTTGGGTAGGAATTTAGGCTAGTTTTCAATATCCAATATTTAATAAATAAATAATTTATAAAGGGAATTAATAAATAATAATAATATAATTTATGCATGAAAATGATTTAAAACGAGGGGCCTCACTCAGCCAGAACTCACTAAAGCTCCTCGGGCTGATAGTAAAACGAGTACTCGGACCAAAATATCATTTATGAAATTAAAAGAAGTGAATAAAACTGACTTATGAAAACAATAAGAACATAGCATGACTGAGTGTAAAAATTAAGCGTAAAATAGTGGGAAAACAGTAGTAAAAGCCCCTAAGGGTCCAAACAGTCGGCACGAGGCCCAAACATGACATTTAACCCCAATTAAAATATTAGATGATTAAATCATCATAAATATTACAAGGGATAATTATTAGATATTTATATGATAAAAAATGTTGAAATAAATTGATTTTAAGCCTTTAAAATTATAGAAAAAATATATAAGCACTTGTGCATGTTTGTAAATCTAATAATAATATATGTCCACTATTTTGAAGATATATACAAATTTAAAATATATGAAGGAAAAATTGGTATCAACATCTGCTCTTCTTTACCCAGAAAGGATGCAAGAGTTGTCGGATAAAGAAATGATGACCGATTTTGGCCGAATAGGGTGTGTTTACCGTGAAAATGGTAACAACAATTAGATTTGTAAATGAGATTCTAAAAATATGTGATCTATTCCCGAGCTAGTTTGAAAGGGTTGTTAATGGCAAAACGTGAAGTAAAATGGTAGAGATCGGGTTAGTCAAAGCAGTAATCGAACTAGTAAGGGACGTTCCGCAGGCACAAGAAGGCCGGTAGATACCTCAGAGCTGAGCATCGAGCATATCTCAAGCTTGTCGGGGATATTCAGGAAGGGGATAACAAGTAAAGATATAGATAAATAAAGCTCTATACTACCAATCTTGGGCCGAATAATGAAGAACAAGTGAAGAAAACAATAAAGTGCTAAGGCGACCTCGGGGTCAATGAAGGCAGATATCTTAGAAGAAAGAGAGAGGGAGAGATATTATTGCATAGTGGAGAAGTAGAGCAACATCAGTCGTTTACAAGGTAGGGTGAGTCCCCCTTATATAGGTAAGGGGACTCAATATAGTACATGGCGTATTAAATGTAAAGATATATGGATGGGATTCCTGGACAAGACACTAGATCCTGTTGGCTCGGGCTATTCCCTCGGGAGCTTATCATCTGCGTGACTTCTGCTAGGTTGTGAACAGGTCCTCTAACCTTCGAGCCACTACAGAGCCACGGGTTATGCTTGAGATAAGGAGCTCGATCGCGACCTTATGTCCTCGATGTGTCGTTATGGTACTCCGAACGTACCTCGATGGCGGGAAACAAACTCCTTCGATTTTACTGCACACAGATAATCTCCACGTTTCCTATATCGAAGTGATAGGAAATGATGCTGAATTGTGGCCTCGAGGCCATTACTGCCATGACATCATCCATATAAGAGCATTAAATGCCATAGTTCCGGGAACCGTGCGGGGCTGTTATATGCGGCAATTGAGGGGTTCATGAATTTCTGCAAGTTCTTCCCTTCTGCTTCCCCAATCGGTTCCTATAAAATGCCCCGATCATCAGATACTCTTCATCTTCGCCCTTCTTCCAGGTTCGTGGATCGGAATCTCAACTTATTCGACATATTTTCATCTTTCTCTCTTTTTTCGAAAATGCTTCACCATTATCCATGTCTAGGACTTCCAGGACGGTACCCCATCGGAATGATACTGCATCATCATCCTCGTCGACTAGGGGGTAATAGGCCAATCCCTTCTATAGAGCAGTGGACCCTTTCCAAGTTTGATACATCAGAGGATTTTGACATCGAGGCTCCCGTGTCCATGCTGGGCCGATGCGAGCATGTATCTCGATGCATTAGCACCGTGACTAATGTCAAAAATATGAAGAGTGACTGTCAATGGAATAAAGCAGTAACAGTGGAGATTCCTGCCTCCAGCGATAATATTACAAGTTTCAAGGAGGGCTTTCTTTGCGTGTATACCTACCCGTTCACCCTGGGTCCCCGCGAATCCGTAAAATCTCCTCCCTTGGACATTGATCCGATAATCCTTGACTTCTGAATTCGGTATCGAGTGACCCTTGGCCAGATCTCACCATCTTTTTGGAAGATTATGCTGATGCTCAAGCACTTTACTGAGGATATCGCAGGTGAAATTTTCACCCTCAACTATCTGATCGAATTATACTGTCCTCGGCTATATCGAGGATTGATCAAGGTGTGGCAACGGTCCACGAAACCTTTCTTTTAAAGAATCGATGAAGGGAAGGACAGGGGGTGGATGAGCAGGTTTGTTCGAGTGCACATTGCGGACATTATCCCGGTCCAATGGATTCCCTTTCCCGAACAGTGGAACTTTCAGCGTAAGTATATCTTACTTTTAATCGTTTCTCAACTTTTTTTTCGAGCGTCGTGATAACCTCTTGGAAACTTTCTCCAGCTTCTCCTTGGCATCCTGAGGAGGTTCCAGACTTAGCGAGGTAGATCGACCGCTTGGATAGGAGGTTCCCGTATCTTCTCCGATCTTGGGCCATCTTGGTCGATAAGCGCTGGGTGGCCAAGAACCATGGTAAGGTTTCTTTTTTGCACGTGTCTTGTATTTGGTATTCCCCTTGGGCTCCAATCATCGTGTTGATGTAGGCCTTGGAGGAAAGATGCGGATGAGGCCACCCCCTGGTGGTGAAAAGGAGGTCTTGGGGCTCGGTACAAGCAAGAAAAGGAAAACAAGAGTGGCCATTGCCGACCTGATGAGACTGCTGTCCCGAGCTCTGAACCGAATCCTGGGGTAGGCGGGGAAGATGACGATGATCGTAGTCCGCTGAAAAGGAGGTCGAGGACCTGCGATAGGGGTTCACAGGTACCCTTATCAGAGGCTGCTGAGTCCAGGATGGCGAGGGCCAGCAAGTTTAAGGAACCAGAGGTTGTTGAAGTGGATGCCAATGTGGTTTCGAACCACTTGGCCAAATTCGACGTAGCTTCTGCCAGAAGGGTTATGGGTTCATATGGGATGGAGTTTGGAGCCTTCCCAGGGCATGTGTCGCTATTCAACAGAGTTGATGACCCGAACGACTTCATCCGAAACTGTTTAGTCTCGTCGCCAGAGTTGAGAGACACCAGAAGGACAGTTGGTGCCATGAACAGCACTTCCTTCGAAGGAGAAGGCTTTATTGCCAACATCCTCGATGGCGTACCTGACAGAGTTGACCTTGACGTATCTGAAGCCGTCGATGCAGCGAAGAAATCTGTACGACAGGTGACAATTTCTCTGTGAGTGTTTCTCTTCACCCTTGGGCATTATTCATCATTTTTCTTAATTTCCTTATTGAGCCGTAGTGCAAAGAGATATACGAGCATGTCATCTCTTGGCTCCATGGGGAACTTGCACGCCACGAGCGTGATGTCATCGCTTCGAAACTGCAAGACTTAGAGTCTCAAGGCATTCAGGGAGATGAGGAGTTGAAAGAGCTACAAGCCTTTTTAGAAGCGGCACTTTGGGAGAAGACCGCTCTTACTGCACAAGTATTCTTCTTTTCTCTTTTATATCTGCTCCTTCGCTTTTTATCTTTATATGTGTTTTGTGTTCACATATTCGCCGTCTTGCTTCGTAACGAAGGTTGACCAAGGAAACTCGAGGATCGTCGAGTTGGAGGTGGAGGTCTCCGGGCTGAGGGAGCGGAATGAGAATGCAACTGGGGAGTTGGCGATATCACAGATCCTTCTTTTAGATGCCCGCAATGAGATCATTGCTTTGCCTGAGGCTAAGCTCGATATGGAATGAGACGTTGCTGCTTATAAGGGAGATGCGGCCATGACACATGCGGTGGCTCGTGACATATCCTTGGCGGCCGAGCAAAAATTGGCCCGTGATGTTGATCATGCCAAGGTGAAAGGGAGGAGAAAGGTCCTGGAAGAACTTAAGGCCCGGGTCTTCGAGTTATTCCCCGACCTAAATGAAGCCAGTGTGACAGAGGAGGCACTGGAGTGTTTAATTGTTCCTGATGAGGGCGAAGAGCATAGCGGCAAGGAGTAGTCTCCAGCCTTACCTTCTCTTTTATTTATGCCCCTTTTTTTTTGTTTCATATGTTCTCCATTCCGGAAACCAATATTGCAAAGATATATGACTGTTTTGTTAATATATGGAGGGAGCCTTTATTCCTGTAGTTCTTCTTGCTTCAGGGCACCGATTATCAGGCCTTCGGAGCCTTTTTGTATTTTGTAGCCAAGGTTGAGCTGATAGCTTCTGCGGGAAGACATCGGGGATTCCCCGAGGTCTTCCCCCTACTTTTATAAATTACGTGGGAGCCTGGAGTAATTTTGTCATTGCGTTCCCAAGGGGAGGGTGACGTTAATGCGACCAAAATTAATTGGCCTGGTCGGTTGTTGCCTTGCTCTTATATATTCATCTATCCCTCCCTCAAGCGATGATTCTGCACTTTCTTTCTTGGATAAATCCATCTCTTCTATAGATCCAGGTGCCCTCCGCGAGCTTCTCGACTTCTCTGCTTCAGGTGATTTCTACCTGGATAATCCTCTTTTTACCATTATTCTGCCGTGGCCACGGCCACTGCTTCAACATCTGATGCTCGAATAAAGGAGACTCCTTCCTGTATTCCATCTTTGGCTGGTGATAGTGGCCCTCCTCTGATGTTGGGGGAGTGATATTCAGAGTGCACTACCTCGAGGAGCGTTGTTATGTCGGGGAAGCCTCCCAATATCCTGGGCCATCGTGGGAATTTGTCGAGAATTACCTCTTCAGTTGTAGAGGAGGACTTCGGGGCGATCAGGAGAAAATGTGGATGGAGGGAAGGTGTAGTTCTGCAAGCCCCTTGCCCCGAGGAGAACGTCACGATGTATGTTGAAGGTTTCTTGAGCGTGTATACTAGTGTTCTCGTGTTGGGTTCCCCGGACCGGGTTGTGCTTGATTTTTGTAAAAGGTATCAAGTAATGCTGGTGCAAGTTTATCCCTTCTTCTGGAGCATAGTACGGTTGATGAGATAATTTTCCGACAAGGCTGGGATAGATTTCACCCTTAGTCACCTCATAAAGTTGTACCAGCCACTATGCACTCGAGGCCTAGTTGCTCTTCAGCGTAGGTCTACTCGAGCTCCTATGATTGGTGTTAAATAGGATTAAGACCATGAATGGATGAGCCAGTTCTTCGGGTTCGGACGACTAACATCATCCCCAAGAATTCCTACCGTTCCCTAAGAAATGGAGCTCCACACATAAACATTGTGTTCGAGCTATCTTTTTCTTCATATGAGGTCGGGCTCATAGTGATTTCTTCTCGTCTTTTGCTTATAGTACCTTGTTGGTTGCCTGGTGAGGTTCCGGACTTAGCCGAATGCTCTCGTAAGCTGGTATTATGCTGGAATCATGATAGGTGCCGGTGGCGAGATCTTTCAAAAGGGAGGTGGGAGGTAAATTACTGTGGTAGGTACCTGGCGTTCTCTTCCCACCCTTCTCTTTTCTCTTTTAGGGGTGGCCTCCTCTTTGCAGACCTGCTTGGTTCCTTTATTGTAGGTGCTTGGAGTTCATTCGAGGCAAGACCTCCGGTTCAAGAATCGAGGAGTTCTTGCAAAAGGAAAGATGTTCCATGGTGTAAGAAGGCTTGCAGTGATGCACCTTCTTCGTAGCGGCTGAGAGGAAATGACTTGGCTGGTCGGCCAACTTTCGGGGTTGAAGCTTTATTGGACATAGCTTCGGACCTCGGTAAGGCTCATCGTTTTGGCCTTGCGGTGAGTTTTTTATCGTGGTAGGGATGTTCCGGCCTGGTACTTTCTTCTTTTTTCTTCGTAGACTTGGCTTCTCTCTTTCAGTCTTTTGACAGGCTCAAAGTTGAGCTGCTTCGTCGCGAGACCCATCCGTGGGATGCTCGGGAAAGGGGGAAGTCCCTCCAGCTTCTATGCGCGGTGAAGGAAAATGAACTCATTTCTTTGAAGTTCGGGGCAGATCGAAGCCGCGCTCGGGAGACCTTCTTGGAGAAACACGTATTCCACCTTCCGTGTTGGCCCGTACTTCCTTCCCTTCCTTTTTCCTATCTTTGTCGGCCTTTGAAATGATGCTATTCCAGTTGAAAGGCAAGGCGGATGAGCTGGAGAAACTCTTGGGTGAGGTTGGTGCTGCCAATCACAAAACCGTCGAGCTGCGAGCGCGTGCTAATGCTCATTCGGTGGCCAAGGAGAGAGCTCAGGCCGCGATATCTGCTTTTGAGGTTCAACTTCAGGCTGCTTGCACAAATGACTCTGCTTGAGAGAAGATGGTCACGAAGCTCTCATTCGAGCTGTCGAGGGCGAAAGCTGAGGTGGAGAATATCTGGGCTGAGGTCGTAATAAATAGCATCCGAGCAGAGCTAAAGATAGCAGCCTATTCAAAGAGCGCCGCTGTTGTTAGGGTCGAGCTGAAGAAGGCCCTTGATCGTGCAAGCAATAGCAGGGAGTATGAGAGATGCAGATCCCAGAGGGAGACCCTTGAAGAGATTCAAGCCAGAGGTTTCAATCTCACGGGGGAGATCGGGCATACCATGGGAGCGCAGTTTGATGCCATGTTTTTGATATTCGATGATGATGAGGAGGCCAATGGGCCGTAGCTGCCAAAAAGGAAATAAAGGAGGAATACGAATTCCCTGCCTTCTTCACTTTGTGTATATACATATAGATTTCATCATATAACGTAGGTCGAGATTGCGTACTATCATTGACATGTAATAATATGGAGGGGGAGACCGCAACCTATAGTTTCTGTACTTCCGCTTGCTGGAGTTTTTTCACTGGATCGATTCAATCCCGGAGTAGCCTTTAGGCTTGCATTTTTTCAATTACCTTCGGGTTCAGTCTCCGAGTCAGGATCTGACTCGAGCTTACCTTACCCTTGAGCCCGTTGTAGCTGGCGATAGAGGTTTTTATTTTCTGCTCGTGGGCATTTGGCGATTTTCCAGGTCTAGTCTCCGAGTCCCGTTGCGATTCGATCTGCAATTGACCTTTTACAGAGGTTCTGGTTGGAAATAATGGAATAAATGTCACACTCTTGGGAGCGTTATAATTTTTAGGTCCAGTCTTTGAGTCGCATTGTGACTCAAGCTGCAATCGACCCTTAAATCACATTTGAGCTCTAGGCCAGCGATGGTGGCCTCTCTGTTGCTTGGTCAGTGAGACCTTTTGGTATAAGGAACAGAGGCTTTTCTTAGCCAGCGACAATGGTACTTACGCTGTTAGGTCGCGGGTACCTTTTAGTATTAGGCTCGGAGGTGTTTCTTAGGTTAACTATATTGGATCCGATATCCGAATCGGGTTATGACTCGAGCTTACTTTAATCCTCGAGTTGTCAATTTTAAGCCGGCGATAATGGCACTTACGCTGTTTGGTCGCGAGGACCTTTTGCCTGACCCATCATCGGTTTCAAAAGAACCTCGATTTGAAGTCGTAGTTGGTGATGTTTTGAGCACCTCAGAAGGTTCATAGCTCGTTGGTCGAGTAGATCAACATTATTGTGATTTTTGGAGCCGACGTGGTCGTGACTCATTTTTTGCCTGTTGAGGGAAGCCTGTTTTTAACCGGTTCTTTCCGTAGTAGATTCGGAGGATTTTTTATCAATAGTCGAGCATCCCCGAGTTGCATTTTTTGGGCTGAAGCAGCTGTTTCGACCGGAGTCGTGTGCGTTTGGCCAGGCCATTTTTGATCCCGAGAAGCAGTTTTAGGTGTCTACACCTAGGGTATTTCCTTTAAGGATTCTTACAAATGTGACGTATAGCCTAAACTGCGGGATTTTTCATGCCTATTGAGGTCTCATAGTTTGCCATGCCTGTTGAGGTCTTACATTTTGCCATGCTTGTTGAGGTTTTACAGTGTAAGGAGAATAGATCTGGTTTTGCCGAGGCTGCCCGTTAGGGTCCTACGATTTTGGATTTTCCAGTGCATGGAGATCGGTTGAAGTCTCCAAGTCATCGAGTTTTTTAAGCCTAAAGGCTGTTTCTCGTGAGCTCGGTGTTGCACCACGAGGGCTTGGTGAGCCCGGCATTTTAACCCTGGGGTCGTACGGATACCAAATTCTATAAGTCTTCGTGTATCTCAAAATACATCTGGCAGAGATGTTTTTTGTTGTGGATAAGCCGAAATAGTCTTCTTCGAGGCGTGGGATGCTTAAAAAATATTCTTTATTGCTTGGCAAAAATAAAAGCTGTAAGTATATGTTATCCTGTTGTTGTGAGTCTGATTATTCTATGTACTTGTATGATTCCATATTGGAAATTTTTAGGAGAGAAAGGATCACAATCTTATCGAGTCCTCTCCCGGGGATGTGCAGTCCTGCTAATAATCTTGGTGGCAGAACCTTTTTCTTGTTAAAAGCCCGATCGAGAAAAGAATGCCTGGCGGTCCCTATAGTGGCCGCGGATCCTCGAGCGGGATCCAGAGCTGTTGAATGACTCAGCTGGCTGACTGTATACAAATTAGCAGCAAGAAAGGAAAGGAAATAATACAAGGAGGCTACATTCCGGGGAGTAAGCCCTATGTCAGTCGTCTTCCTCGTCCGGACAGGCCTGACCGAGGATGTGATTGTCCTTACCTTTTGACCTTATTCAAGGGCAATGCCGGCCATGGGCATAAGGCGAGGGATCTCCTCTTGTCGCTCGTATTTTGATGCTTTAGCATTTCATTTGTCATAAGGTTTCGCACCTTTGGCGAAGCAGGGTCAAAGCTGCACCCTGAATGATGTATTCGCCATTGTCGGCATACAACATCTATGCCTAGTATCGGTCAACATAATAGCCCGAGCTGGGGCGGGCCATAAAGGGGGAATGATTTGGTTGTTGTGGCAATCACCATCAGGAACCTATCAGAGGTCCGGTCTGAGAGTGACGTTGGGCCGGATTGTCCTATCGGCTTAGTCCGGACCTTATCGGTATAATTTTGGCTGATCCACCTGTACTCATAAATTCATGTTTTATTTGAAATGAATCAAATGAAAGAAGGGATTGCCAATACGTTAATGCGATGCTGAGGTGGATTCTCGACGTCCTTTTCCTAGAGCTAGAGAGTGTCCTTTTGGAGCATTTTCCGGGATCATCCCTTTCTGGTGACGGGCACTTGCATTCTACATTCTACGGATCTTCGTGGGGTGACACCATCCTTCAATATCCATGATGATGCGCTGCTGCTGGTTCGGTTTTTTCCGGTCTCTGTTTGTCCTTGGAGCAGGATCTGGCTTTGCTCGTTTGGCGATATTTTGTGGCGACCTTTGTTGAATGGCATAGTTGCTGCTCTTTTGGGTCTGTAACTCCGAGTATCTTGTGATAATTATGGCGGGACATGGTTTCCTTGGAGGGGTTTTGGTTGAATAGATCCGAGCTACCCGGAGTTCCCGGTGTCGCTTATGGTGACCACTATGCTTGGGACTGCAACGTTGAAGTCGAGCCCTATCGGACGAGCTTTCCTTACCGGCTGTGCCTTGTTGAATCTGATATAATTAGAGGTTCCTCAAGGGTTTTTTCCTCAGGATAC
Source organism: Nicotiana glauca (assembly GCA_026770625.1). Lineage (NCBI taxonomy): Eukaryota > Viridiplantae > Streptophyta > Magnoliopsida > Solanales > Solanaceae > Nicotiana > Nicotiana glauca. Next base: position 96,188 of record MU763192.1, on the reverse strand, counting down.
TGCCTTGTTGTTGCGAGACGTTCTGTAGCTCGAATCATCTCTTTTGTTCGCGCCGTGTGGAAGATGACTCCATTCATACATCGTCATCTTCTCTGCTGGGAATCTACCTGGATATGCTGAAACCGAGGAGGTTTTCCAAGGGTCGTCCATGGTCCTGATTTGGGTCCGGTGTCGGTTGCTGCTATCCAACCAAGCCTTGACCGGATATTCGCCCAGGCTTTGCTCGAACTGTTCTGGAGTCACCGGGCATGCTTTGTTTAGGCTTTGGGTAAAGGCCTGTGCCACCCCACTACCTGGGGATAGGAGCTGTCTTGTTTGTCTTGTCGAGGAGCAGGGTGCGGCTTCCTGTGACACTCTATTTTTTCCTTTTCCCGGTATTTGGTGCATTATGGCCTTGTGCTATTGCTTTGATGGCATCGGCGTGCACTTCCACGGACCACTCTAGTATGGTGAGCGTGTCCTTGAGATCAGGTGCCAAATGATGGCGATGTGTCATGGTTTATTCCGAGGGAGTTTCTTCAAATCCTCTTATCGGGACGGGCCCGAGTTCTCTATTTTGGAGGTCATTGTTCCTTCGGGAGATGGTTATTGTAGGAGCTTCCACGAGCATGATTCAATCTTTACGATGAGGTCTTCCAGCATCCTTACTGCTACAGTATAGGTTATCGGTTCGTTGTTTCCCGATACCTCGGGTACTGGCTCTAAGTGAGGAGATACTTTAGGTTGCCGTGGTGAGAGTCTCCAGCCGACTTTGTAGCTGAGAGATAGTCAAATGCTATTCTAGAAACATTTCAAAAATAATACGAAGATTAACTTCCCGTTCTACCCGCTAGGATTTTTTGGGCTTTTTGTTGGTTGACGTGCTGCGTGCCGCCATCGGTGCGCGAGACTTCTGCTGGGTTAGCCCAATAGTGGGTGCCAAACTATTTATCGTGAAAATGGTAACAACAATTAGATTTGTAAATGGGATTCTAAAAATACGTGATCTATTCCTGAACTAGTTTGAAAGGGTTGTTAATGACAAAACGTGAAGTAAGACAATAGAGATCGGGTTAGTCAAAGCAGTAATCAAACTAGTAAGGGGAAATTCCTCGGGCGCAAAGTTGGCCGGTAGATACCTCGGAGCCGAGCCTCGAGCCTATCTTGAGCTTGTCGGGGATATTCGGGAAGGGGATAACAAGTAAAGATATAGATAAATAAAGCACTATAAGACCAATCTTGAGCCGAATAATGAAGAACAAGTGAATAAAACAATAAAGTGCTAAGGCGACCTCAGGGTCAATGAAGGCAGAAATATTAGAAGAAATAGAGAGAGAGAGAGAGAGAGAGGGATATTATTTCATAGTGGAGAAATGCAGCAACATCAGTCGTTTACAAGGTAGGGTGAGTCCCCATTATATAGGCGAAGGGGCTCGATATAGTACAGTGTGCATTAAATGTAAAGATACAGGGATGGGACGCCTGGACAAGACACTAGATCCTATTGGCTCGGGATATTCCCTCGGGAGCTTATCGTATGCGTGACTTCTGCTGGGTTGCGGACAGGTCCTCTGACCTTCGAGCCACTATAGAGCCGCGAGCTATGCTCGAGAAAAGAAGCTCGATCGTGACCTTATGTCCTCGACGTGTCATTAGGGTACTCCAAATGTACCTCGATGGCGGGAAACAAACTCCTCTAATTTTATCGCACACAAAGTGTTTTGAAAAAATATAGGCCACACCCTGGTCTCTGATCTGCTTACATATCCCTAATTTTGCAGGAATCAGGCTATGTGTAGTTCTGGAAGTGTAATAGCAATGGTCATATATTTTGGAAAGGGTTCCTTCAAGGAAGGATAGTGTCAGATGGGTTTATACGGAGTTATGAATATGAATCTTAAGCATAACAGATGTATCGCACTACAAGTATCAGAATGGTCATAGAGTAAAGGCGGGTAATTAATGAGAGTCTGTTACGTTTGAAATAACGACAAGGTGTAAATGGTATGAGCGGAAACCAGAGTGAAGGTTGTTCCCATTTGAAGAGTGATTATCTCCTGGATTTCCTGCAAAACTTAAAACACAATGCATGTAAGTATATAGATTACTACGATAATTTAAACATTAAGCAAATTTCCTTTAGACCATGAAGATTGTCTTTGGACAGTGAAGATGACGTCCTTAGACCATGACGTCATGGGCTATGAATTATGAGATAAGAGATTTGCAAGCCATAAAATGATGTCCTCGGGCCATGAGAATGATGCCTTTGAACAATGATGTTCAGTATTAAGTGATCCTCAGGCCATGACATAGTGTATTCAGGCTACGAGGATGATGTCTGTGGACTATGACGCCTTTGGACAAGTTGGCTATACATAAGACCATGAAGTGCAGAGACATGATACAAGAGGTAATAACAAGGAAGAGCTTAGACTTGTGTAGAGTTTTATGGAAGAGCTTAGCCCTGAGAGAAGAAGATAATGCAAAGTTTAGAATATAGAAACATTTATGCAGATGGAGACAAAACTTAGTCTCATAAGAAGGCAATGCTTAGCCTTATGCAAATATGGAGGCAAGGCTTAGGCTCATGCAAGATTTGAGACAGGGCTTAGTCTCGTGCAAAGATAAGGCAATGCCTAGCCTTATGCAAATATAGAGGCAGGGCTTAGCCTCATGCAAGATTTGAGACATGGATTAGTCTCATGCAAAGAGAAGGAAATGCTAAGACTTATGCAAATACAGAGGCAGGGCATAGCCTCATGCAAGATTTGAGACATGGCTTATTCTTATGCAAAGAGAAGGCAATTCTAGTCTTATGCAAATATAGAGGTAGGGCTTAGCCTCATGCAAGATTTGAGACAAGGCTTAGTCTCATGCAAAGAGAAGGCAATGCTTAGCCTTATGAAAAAGGGAGGCAGGGCTTAGCCTCATGCAAGAATTGAGACAGAGCTTAGTCTCATGCAAAGAGAAGGCAATGCTTAGCCTTATGAAAAAGGGAGGCAGGGCTTAGCCTCATGCAAGAATTGAGACAGAGCTTAGTCTCATGCAAAGAGAAGGCAATGCTTAGCCTTATGAAAAAGGGAGGCAGGGCTTAGCCTCATGCAAGAATTGAGACAGAGCTTAGTCTCATGCAAAGAGAAGGCAATGCTTAGCCTTATGAAAAAGGGAGGCAGGGCTTAGCCTCATGCAAGAATTGAGACAGAGCTTAGTCTCATGCAAAGAGAAGGCAATGCTTAGCCTTATGAAAAAGGGAGGCAGGGCTTAGCCTCATGCAAGAATTGAGACAGAGCTTAGTCTCATGCAAAGAGAAGGCAATGCTTAGCCTTATGAAAAAGGGAGGCAGGGCTTAGCCTCATGCAAGAATTGAGACAGAGCTTAGTCTCATGCAAAGAGAAGGCAATGCTTAGCCTTATGAAAAAGGGAGGCAGGGCTTAGCCTCATGCAAGAATTGAGACAGAGCTTAGTCTCATGCAAAGAGAAGGCAATGCTTAGCCTTATACAAGATTGGAGATAGGGCTTAATCTCTTGCAAAGAGAAGGTAATGCTTAGCGTTATGCAAATATGGAGGCAATGCTTAGCCTTATGCAATATTTGAGACATGGATTAGTCTCATGCAGGGAAAGGCAGTTCTTAGCCTTATGCAATTAGTTAGGCAATGCTTAGCCTCATGCAAGAATTGAGACAAAGCTCAGTCTCATTCAAAGAGAAGGCAATGCTTAGCCTTATGAAAAAAGGGAGGCAGGGCTTAGCCTCAAGAAAGAATTGAGATAGAGCTTAGTCTCGTGCAAAGAGAAGGCAATGCTTAGCCTTATGCAGGTGAGGAGGCAGGGCTTAGCCTTATGCAAGATTTGAGACAGGGATGTCTCATTCAAAGAGAAGGAAATGCTTAGCCTTGTGCAAATACGGAGGCAAGGCTTAGCCTCATGAAAGATTTGAGACATGGCTTAGTATCATGCAAGGAGAAGGCCATGCTTAGCCTTATGCAGCGGACAAATAGCAAATAGGAGTAGAATATTTTTTAGCTGGAGATGTATTTGCGCTTGGCGGTCCAGTTGTTACGAAGGTAATGATTTTAATGTGCACGTTCTTGTGGTTATTCCTTGTCCCTGCATGCAAAGAAAAATCATGAGTTTTGCAGGGAGGTTAGTTCATGCCTTTGTCTTCTTTCTTTGCTTTGCTGTGCCTTGGATACCCTATTCGAGTTATCATCGGTAACACCTGGCGGCTATAGAAATAAAGTTTTCGAAAATATGCACTTATTGATGGAATAGAATCATTTTATAAAATATAGTGGTGTATAATATCAAGTAAATTAGATGAACTAATGATTGTGACACTTTTAGAGACACTGTGGTTTCATTACATTATTTTGAGGGTCCACGTCAAAATTCTGCCCCTGTTTAGTAAGTGACCCTTCGGCCATTATACACATAACAAAGTTTGTTGGATCTGCTCTGGAATTTTGAGAATCCCTCTCAAAATTCAGCCCCAATTACTTAACCAATTTCTGACTGTCTTGCATATGATGAAATCAGCTGGACTTGGGAATTTTAAGAGTCCTCCTCAAAATTTTGCCCCAGTTTCTGGTTCTGGGAAAATGAAGATTTTATTAAGATGTGACCAAACCCATAGGGCTGCCTACGTATCCCCCTTAAATGGAATCAGGTTAATTGTAGTTCAGTTATATCCGATGAATAAATGTAAACAATCTAAATATAGTATCTCTTGACTGCATCTGATTTGATAGGTTTTGGACAGACTTCTCCTGTTAGCACCATATAAACCATGTATGGACCTTTCCAGTTAGGTAAAAATTTCCCTTTGGCTTCATCTTGATATAGAAAGATCTGCTTCAGCACCAGTTGCCCCGGTGCGAATTGTCTTGGTTTAACACTTTTGTTGAAAGCTCTGGATATTCTATTATGATAAAGCTGACCGTGACATACTACATTCATTATTTATCCATCTATGAGGGCTAGTTGCTCATAGCGGCTCCTTATCCATTGTGCATCACTGAGTTTGGTTTCTTGTACGATCCTTAAAGAAGGAATTTCTACCTCGGCAGGAATGACATCTTTACTACCATAAACGAGCATATAGGGAGTTACCTTAATTGATGTACAGACTGTGGTACGGTATCCCAATAAGGCGAATGGTAACTTCTTGTGTCATTGTTTGTGGTTTTCTACCATTTTCCTTAGTATCTTCTTGATGTTCTTGTTGGAAGCTTCCACGACTCCATTCATTTGAGGCCTGTAAGCTGTGGAATTTTGTGCTTGATTTTGAAGGTTTCACACATGGTTTTCATCAGATCACTATTGATATTGGCAGCGTTATCAATGATGATGGACTCGGGAAACCCAAATCACAAACAATACGATCCCTGAAAAAATCTGCGATGACTTTCTTGGTTACAGCTTTGCTTGATGCAGCATCCACCCATTTTGTGAAGTAGTTGATAGCCACAAAAATGAACAGGTGCACATTAGAAGTGGTGGGCTCAATTGGGCCGATGACATCCATTCCCGAGGCGGCAAAAGGCTAAGGTGCACTTATTGCATTGAGTTCATTTGGTGGTACCCTTATTATGTCGGCATGTATCTGGCATTGATGCCATTTATGGACATACCAGATCCAATCTGTTTCCATATACATCCAAAAATATCCAGCTCTGAGTATATTCTTGTCTAGAACAAAACCGTTTATATGTGGGCCGCAAGTTCTGGCATGTATCACCTCGAGCAATTTGGAAGTCTCTTTTGCGTCAACACCTTAACAATCCCAGATCAAGAGTTCTTCTTTATAGGGTTCCTCCATTTTGGAAGAAGTGGTTGGACAACCTCCGTAGTGTGTGTTTATTAGTATGGTTCTCCTGTTTTGGGTACTCTCTTTTTGCCAAATATTCTTTGATGTTGTGGAACCATGGTTTTCCAACCGTTTCTTCTTCAACATGAGCACAGTAAGCCGACTGATTATGGATCTTCACCGGAATGGGATTGATGAAATTCTTATCTGGATGTTGTATCATTAATGACAAAGTAGCCAATGCGTCTGGGAACTCGTTCTGGATTCTTCGAACATGCTTGAATTCTATCTTCGTGAACCTCTTCATCAGTTCTTGCACATGATACAAGTATGGTAGTATCTTGGTGTTTTTCGTAGCCCATTCCCGTTGAACCTGATGTACCAGAAAATCTGAATCACTAATTACTAGCAAATCTTGTATATTCATATCGATGCCAAATTGAGCCCCATGATGCAAGCCTCATATTCTGCCATGTTATTGATGCATGGAAACCTAAGCATTGCGGATACCGGATAATGTTGAGCTTTCTCTAACACCAAAACCACTCCAATACCCACTTATTTGAAGTTTGCATCTTCGTCGTTGAATATTCTCCAACCATCATAGGCTTCAGCAATGTCGTCTCCTACAAATGGCACTTCTTTGTTAGGAAAATATGTTTTTAGTGGTTCGTATTCTCCTCCTACAGGATTTTCAGCAGGATGGTCTGCCAACGCTTGTCCTTTGAATACCTTAAGAGTTACATAGATGATATCGAACTCACTCAGCAATATCTACCACTTGGCCAACTTCCTGTGAGCACGTGATTTTTGCCCTATATGAATTACTCCCATAAATTCAAAACAAAATAATTCTTTTTCATTGGTTTGAAATTTCATAGATTTTTGTAGCATTTTCTTTTTTTTAATTGTTTGCATTTGTCTACGCATGCTAATTTTGTTTAATTAATAAAAAATATAAAAAATACGTTGCATTTGCATTTATGATTTAATTCTACATTTTAGGATTAATTAGCAAATTAGTTATTCTATAAAAATGGAAAATCACAAAAAATAGTTTATTTTGAACTATTTAATTTTAATTTTTGAATTTTGGTTGTTTTCCGTTAAATGGGTTTTTAATTAATTATGATAATTACTATTTAGAGTTAATTAGTTTAATTTGATAGCATAATTAGGTTTTACTTTATTTTTATTTTTAAAAAAAATAAAAAGGGATTAAAAAAAGGATTTGTAATTAAAAAAAGAAAAGAAGTAGAGAAATCAGATTTTGGGCAGTTGCATTTTAATTCTCAAGCCCAATTCCCTTCCAATCCTCTACCCAAGCCCAAGTCTTCTAATACCTGAAACCCGTGACCCGCTTGACCCTCCCTTGAGCTAGAGACACGCAAAAAGCGTGACTCTTTCCCCATCTTCTATGGAAGCACATATCAGCAGCAACAGTGCAAAACAGACCCCCCCTGAAGCTTCATCTTCCCCATCGCACCCCATATCCAAACGCCAATAAAACTCACTCTCAACATCACAAGACCCGCCCCCATGCTTGGCTTTTTCTTCCTCGACCAACCTACAGAACACAGAGAACCACCCTTCCTGAGCTTTCTTCTTCTTCGAACCAGCAGTGACCAAGCGGACACGAACCAGACCCTTCACATCCCTCTCTTCCACCTATATCATTCATACACATGAAACAGAGGAAACCAGTTGGAGAAGAATGGAACAGAGAAAAGTCGGACTGAAATTTTGGGGAAATGGATGGAGATTTTCCGATTGTGCTTACCTCCTTAGTTTGGGATTTCATTCTATCTAAAGTCCATAGAAACACATAAAAGCAAACTCAGATCCTTCTCGTTTCATTTCTGCCGCAAATCAAAAAAAAATACCAAAAATAATATATATTTCGTTTATTCTTTTCAAACTCTATTTTGGTTGAAAAGATGGAGATTGCTCGAGGTGTTCAGGTTCGAGTAGCGTGACTACTGCTCGAGGTTAGAGTCTGAGTTCCTGCGTGTTTCGTCAAGGTTCAGTTCGTTTTGTGCTGTTGTTAGCTGAGCCTGTGCCGAGGTCCTGTAATGATTCAATGTTTAGAAAGGAATTGTTGCTATTAAAAGGTCACACTCTAACTTTACTTATTCTTCTAACTGCTAGATCTGGTGTCATGGCTCTTAAATTTTTGTTTGATTTTGCTTGTTTAAGTTTTACTGCTTACATGATAGTAGTAGTTTGGGATTTCATGAATGCTTAAGGAAGGGGAATTATTGTGTGGATTTCATAGGGTAAAAAATAGTAAAACAGAAATTATTCAAATTAGTTGGTCTGTTTTCTTCATATGCTATCTCCTCTATTGTTTGGATTAGAACTTGGTTTTTGATCCATGTATTGTTGAGCTCCTAAGTTGCTGTTGCTTCGCTAAATGTTTTGAACTCCTTTCTCACATCCTAGCTGCCGGTTGTTAGTTTGTTTCTTATATTTCCTGCTGGAAGGTAATTCATCTACTTCACCTTCATTTGGTGTTACTTTTTGTTAATTACATTGCATTGTAGTTGAAAATGTGTTGACTGGCTTTGCTGCAAGAAACGTTTCTGTCAATTGTCCTTGGTATAATCTTTAGCTTGTAATCTCCATTAAAGAGGAAAGCAATTCTGATCCTTAACTGGAGTAGTTGGATGTCCTTTTAACTAATTTTATATGATGTTGGAATATCTCAATATCCATGTCAAAGTGATGGTATTAGGACAATAGATGGCCGTTTGATTTTGGGAAGCGACTCGTTGGTTGAGTTTGGTTTAATCTGAATATGGATCTACTGCAGTAACGTAACATGACTAAAGTTAAAATCAAGTCGGCTTCTAGAATAATGAATTAAGTTCATGCTTAGCTTGTTGCAACTATCAGTTCAATGGTTTCCTATCGTATTATGGAACCTTGAGGCTCAATGGCCAGAAATCAGTTTGAATCTCAATTTGCATCTGGTTTTTTTCGTGTAATGTGGATTTTGTGCATATTTTGTTAGTGTTTTGTTTAATATTATGGTGTCAACTAGCTTTGTTCAGGGAATGTATAGAGCAGGGACCTTCTGACCTCAATATAAATAGTTATGTTCTTCCGCTTTCAAGCCCAAATGCTGGAACTCCTGATTCATTATGGGAGTTGATGACTCTAAAAATTGAATTATAGAATTTGGGCTTTCGAGTTAGGTAGCGGGTTCAAATTAAAAGGTCTTCCCTTTTGTTTGAATCCGGACTTGAACTTGGGGCCTGAATGTTATAAAATTAATTAACTAGGCCCTCTTAGAGACAAAATAAGTAGAAAATTGTAGTTTACTTTAGGTTGGTCCTTAAATAAAATAAATGAGGTGCGCCTCGCCGAACAAAATGCATAAATTGGCGGGCCCTCTTAAATGCTTATATTAAAATACTTAGAATTCGGGACGTGCCGTTTAGCGAATTTTCACGGCCTCCCGCGAATAACACGTTAGTCACTTTAGGCGCGCCTTTTTAATTATTGTACCTTCCTAAACACGGTATGCATTTCATGCAACCCAAATCCAAATCCCAAAACGTTGAATAAGAACGTGTCGACGATCTGGGTGCATTTCATGTGACGTGATCCAAAAATATATATATTTTTTAAAAACAACGTTCACTTTCTAAAAATTTAATTGAAAGCAGTAAGTGATTTTAAAATGGCACAATAGGATAACATGTACTAAAATTAGATTTTTTCCAAATATAGCAGTTGAGCGACCGTGCTATAACCACGGAACTTGGGAGTGCCTAACCCCTTCTCCCGGGTTAACAGAATTCCTTACCCGGATTTCTGGTTCGCGACTGTTAAACAGAGTCAAACCCTTTCCTCGACTCGGGATTCAAACCGGTGACTTGGGACACCATAAATCTCCCAAGCGGCAACTCTAAATTTCTTAATAAACGAATCCCTTTTCAATTGTCCTTTAATTGGAAAAACTCCTTTTATTATACCCTTCACAGGGTGTAGTAGCGAAAAAGGAGGTGTGACACTTCCCGGTAGGTATAGGCTTCTGAAAGATGTACTTTAGAGGATCCATCCTTGATATGAGATATGTGGTATAGGAATAAAAGTAATGTCTCAATTTTTGAGTCGTCCATGTCAAAGCACAGCAAGTGCGTTCTAGCAGAGAGTACCGTGCTTCATAAGGTGTGAACTCCTTACTCAAGTAATACATGGCTTGCTCCTTTCTTCCTGTCTCATCATGTTGTCCCAAAACATAGCCAAAAACCCCATCTAGTACGGACAGATAGAGTAGCAAAGGTCTCCCAGGTTCTGGCGGGACTAGGAGTGGTGGCGTGGACAGGTATTCCTTAATGTTGTCAAAAGCCCTTTGACAATCTTCAGTCCAACTGGTTTCAGCACCTTCCTCAACATTTTGAAGATGGGTTCACATATTACTATGGACTCTGCTATGAAGTAGCTGATGTAATTGAGACATGCTAGGAAGCTCATCACGTCCTTCTTGCTCTTTGGTGTTAACTTTTGGATTGATTTAACTTTCGACGGGTCCAACTCGATTCCTCGATGGCTGACGATGAATCCCAACAATTTTCCTGCAGGAACACCGAATGCACATTTTGCGGGGTTTCGTTTTAAATTATACCTCCGTAGCCTGTCAAAGAACTTCCTCAAGTCTTCTATGTGATATGTGGACTTCTTAGATTTGAAGATGATGTCATCAACATATACCTCTATTTCCTTGTGTATCATATCATGGAAAATGGTCACCATGACTCTCATATAGGTGGCCCAAACATTCTTTGGATCGAATGGCATCATTTTGTAGCAGTACACCCCTTATGGTGTGATGAAAGCTGTTTTCTCTATGTCTTCTTCGTCCATCCATATCTGATGATAACTCACGAAGCAATCTACTAAGGATTGGAGTTCATGCTTGGCACAATTGTCGATTAGAATATGTATATTTGGTAGTGGGAAATTTTCCTTGGGACTTGCTCTATTTAAATCCCAATAGTCAACACACACCCTTACTTTCCCGTCTTTCTTTCGGACTGGTACAATGTTGGTTAACCAGGTTGGGTACTCAACTACCCTGAGGACTTTGGCTTTGATGTTCTTAGTGACCTCTTCCTTGATTTTTAGGCTTATGTATGGTTTGAAGTTTATGAGTTTCCGCTTCACAGACGGACACATTGGATTGGAGGAAACTTATGAGCCACTGTGGATGTACTTAGGCTAGTCATGTCATCATATGACCATGCAAAAATATCCTCAGATTCTTTCAGGAAACGAGTGTATTCTTCCTTTTCTGATGGTGATAGGTGAATGCTTATGCGAGTCTCTTTGATGGTTTCAAAATCTCCCAAATTGATTGCCTCGGTTTCGTCCAGGTTGGACTTGGGTTTATTCTAAAAATTCTCAACTTCTTTAATAACTTCCTCAGGTATTTCGTCCTCTTATTCTGAGTCACTATCGTTTTGTTGCATTGTCTCATCGCATATCACAGTAGTTAGTTCATCAAGGTAAAAATAGCAATGCTGTAGAGGGAAAATGTAAAAAATAATAATAAATACTAAATATTAATGCATTAATTAAATTTTGAAAACACCCAAAATAGGCACGGCTCGATGACTCGAGCAATTATTTCAAAACAAAATGCAACTTTAAAACAAAAATAATGGAAATACCTTAAATGCCTAAAATGGCTAATAAAAACAGGTCAGGCTAATTGCCAAGCTACCCAGGAACTCAACATGCCCTAGATAGTGCGGCAGTCCAATTCTTGAGAACATGTCCCTTCTTCACGGTTTGAATGGTAAGGCCTTCTTCCTCCTCCTCCTCCTTAACTATCACATTGCAATACATGTCCTTGCCTTCTAGAAATAGGTTGGTGAAAGGTCTGACTCAGATGCTCCACTGGATGCTCTAGAAGGTGATAGGGACCACACTTTGGGGGTAACCACTCATCATATTCTCACCATGTGTACTAATATCCGATCCCAAAATTTATGCCATGAAGTTTCAACTATATCAATTTGGTAATGCCCTGGAGTTTCTTCCCAAGCCATTTGTCGCATTCATACCCAGACCATGCCAGTATGCTTTCTATTTTGCTACTCTACCACGTATCTTTCTCAATTGCTTTGACACACTCAATGCGGTGATAAGTTTCTCCACCTAGCTTTCTTCTATTTTCGACAACTGGGACAGTTTGACTGGTGTAAATGGGGTTACTTCTATCTCCTTAAATGATTACTTCCTGATGGTTCCATTCGAACTTTACGGCCTAGTGTAGCGTGGAAGCCACAACTCCGGCAGCATGTATCCATGGTCGTCCCAGTAGAAGATTGTATGTAGCTGATATGTCTAATACTTGGAACTTAACATCAAACCAAGTCGGGCCCATCTGCAAACAAAGGTTGATTTCCCCAATTGTGGCCTTTTGAGACCCATCAAATGCCTTCACATTCATACTTCCTGCTCGGATCTCATAGAAATCTTTACCCAGCCTTTTTAGAGTAGTTAATGGAACAATGTTGAGGCTTGAACCCCCATTTGTTAAAAATCTAGTGATGAATTTGTCCTCAAACTGTACTGTGATATGCAATGCCCTATTGTGACTTAATCCTTCAAGCGGTAATTCATCTTCGTGGAAGGTGATTTTCTTAATTTCCAATACTTTCCCTACCATGTTGTCCATCTCTCCATTGGTGATGTTGTTAGGCACAAAAGCTTCATTCAACACCTTCATCAGAGCATTTCTATGTGCCTCAGAATTTTGCAGCAGTGACAGGATGGATATCTGGGCGGGAGTCTTGTTTAGATAATCAACGATAGAGTATTCTCTTTCATTTACTTTTCTTCAGAGATCATTTAGACCAGTTTGAATAATGGGTTGTTTGGTAGCAGCCCCTTGCTTGCTCCTCCCATATTCTCGGGTGTATAGATCCTTCTAGTTCTGGTCATCCCTTGTGCAGAGCTAGACTCTTCAATTTTTGCTTTTTCTTTTCTCCTAGCTTCGGCAACATAATCCCAGGGTATGGCGTTGGACTTGAAGGGCGGTGTGGGTGCCACCGTCATAGTGAATGGTGTGTCTACTTCTACTTCAAATGGAGTAGGTGTAGTTGCAGTTGCGGTTACTTCAATTTCAAATGATATAGATGTGGCTACTTCAACTTCGATGGGTGGCTGTATCTGTACCACAATAGGTGTAAGCGTGACTGTAGGTTTAGGGTCATCACCTTCCCGAATAAACCCAATCGACCCTTCAGGATTCTATTCTTCATCGGTTTATTTTACATTCACCCCTTCACCTCTATGATCTGGGAGGGGATTATTACAGGCATTTAGTGCAACTTCCTTTAATTTTATGACTTTTGTATCAATCATAGTTTGAATCTTGTCTTTCAGAGTGTGGCATTCACTAATAGTATGCCTTTTTATGCCAGAATGGTATGCACATGTTTTGTTTGGGTTGACCCAGTGGGAAGAGTTTTCCATGGCAACAACAGGAATAAGGGTAACATATCCGCCAACCTTCAATCTTTCACATCGTTCGTCAATGGGTTCAGCAATAGGGGTATATTATTTGGGCGGCCTACGATCAAAATTGGGTCTGGGTTTTTGATAGTTTTGATGGGTTGGAGGTGAATGACAGTAGGCTGGAGGGGTATTATAAGTGTGATAGGCGATAGCAGGTTGAGAATATCTGGGAGGTGAAGGGTGGTATGTGGGTGGAGGTGCTTGGTATGTAGTGGAGATTTTGGGCCTTGGGCTACCATCATTGCCGCTACTTCTTTCTTCTTCGATATAGCCCCTGATTGTAATGCTTTGTTCGTAGCCTGCAATGCCTCAAAATTGGTCACCCTCCCACTCTTGATCCCTTCTTCAATCTTTTTCCCGAGTTTTATAATATTGAAGAACTTGTGATTTTCGATGACCATCAACCTTTCATAGTATTTTGGATCCTGGGCCCTGATGAAGAATTTGTTCATCTGCTCTTCCTCTAGTGCCAGCTTGACTTTTTGCAGTTTCTGACCTCCATCGAGTAGCATACTCGTGAAAAGTCTCCATTGGTTTCTTCTTGAGATTCTGTATATGGAAGACATCCGGTGAATTCTCTATGTTAAATCTGAATCGATCTATGAAGTCTGACGCCATGCTTACCCAATTAACCCATTTCTTGGGATTCTGGCTGATATACCAAGATAGGACATCTCCAGTGAGACTCCTAATGGATAGCTTCATGCAAATTCTTTCATATTTCCTCACTCCCACGAGCTTATCATAGTATGTTCTCAAATGTACCTTCGGGTCACCCATTCTGTCAAACATCTCGAACTTAGGAGGTTTGTAACCCTCTGTCAGTTCCACGTCTAGCTGAATGCACAAATTCTCATAATTCAAACCTTTAACTCCTTTACCTCCTTTGACACCCCGAGATCAGCTTGTGAGCTTCTTGATCTCCTCTGCCATGTTCTTAATGAGCAGGTCCTTCTTTGCAGATTCTGGAGTGTACGAGATTGGCTGAGTAGAGTGGGGTAAGGTTTCCACATATATGTGATTGTTTTGGTGGGTGCAGGGGGTTGGAGTGTAGTGGTGGTCATTAGTTGAATTTTGCAAATAAGGGATATGTTGTGGGGTATTTGAGGAGTATGGTAAATGGTTTGTGGGTATTGAGTAGGAAGAGGTTGGTGTTGATGAGGAGTGTGTATTGGTGGAGGATTAGGATTTTAGGGAGGAGTTGAGTATTGACGGGGTACAGAAGGATTTTATGGACGTTGATTTGGTATGTTCTGATGAGGTACTGGGTTTTGAGCATTTTGTTGGTTAATGTCTGGGACGTTTAGGGGGAGGGAGAGGTTCGCCAAGTTACGCACCTGCTCAAGTTCTCCTTCTAATTCAAGTATTTTTTGTTCCTATCGTAGGACCAACTCATTTTGGGGTGGAATACTACGACCATCTGGAGTTTCAATATTTTTAGCATTTTGTTTTCAAATACCACTCATATCATCCATATTAGCTTTTCCCTTGCTTTTCAGATTACTTGGAGGAGGAGGAGGTGGAGGGCCTCTAGATCTGGTGTGATATGCTGACGATGCCAGTATGTGCGGACCAACCTTAGGGGATGGGAATAATCAATAATAAAGAAAAATAAAAGGTAAACAAGTTATCCAAAAAGAATTTGCAGGATTTGAACATGTATTGCGGGAATGTAAATTCGCGTCCTAATTTGGGGAACCTCGTTGTGCTCGAGGTAGGCCTAGCAACAAGTAGATTTGGAGAGATTTAATGCTGATAAATGCCTTATTTCATTAATGTAATAAATAAGACGAACCTAAAAATAATGATAAATAAATGAGTTACTAAGGGCATCTGCCTTATTACATTCGAAATCCAAAATGATTCAAAACAGATAAACCTAATCCACTTAGTCCTGGAGGGACCTTCCCCATATTTGGCCTTCTTGACTCCATCAACCACATTCCCCAGGTCGTGCATGCTAGCAGCAGGTATGCCCTTGCTAGGTGTCCTCCCTCGTTGCCTTTTGCATTCTGACAGTCTGTGACCCTTTTCCTCATCTTCCCTTCTAGTTCCATTAGAACCTGCTCTAAATACTCCAGCCTTTCTATCAATCTTGTAGCCATTTCATTCCACTCGTTAATTGATCCCATATCGAACTTGTGTTTCTCCAGATGCCTGGCTTCGATTCAAGGGCCCTCTTGTGTAGCCTCTTATACTTCACTTGTGCTTCAATAACTTCATCTATGACCCTGTTTCCTTGACCAACCCTTGGCTTGAATATTCCTGCTATGTTATCTTCTAACCATGATGGGTAGAAGTACACATACCCGGTGTGATATCGATCTGGCTCGATGGTATCCTTTTCCACGATAATCTTCAGGTGTCACATGTGCTAGGCCTTACATTTGTATGGAATGGTGTCACCCTGAAAATCGGCTCTGTAATGACTCATTTTGGAGACTCGTGGTATGGCTTGTTTTCTACTAGCTTATCTCATGACCCTGAGAGGAACATAGGGATGTATTCTCCTTAGCCCAATCAACAACAAATGCAGAACCTCCCTGGATTTGATGATGTATTCATCAGTATAGAACCACTCGTACATCTAGTGAACCTATTCCTCGATCAAATTGTTGAAAACTGTGCCCATTTTGTAGCATTCTCTGGCTGTGCGAATCTATCTGGGATAAAGGTCATTCTTTTAGGGTGGTGGAAGTCTATTTGATTGTTCCGTGGTCTCCGTAGAAACTCTTGGCGGTATTGACCCCTCTGAAGATGTTCTAAAATCCAATCTATTGTAGAAAGTTACAACCCTCAAAGTGTTTGAACCCTTTATTGCAATGATCCAGAGCCCGGTATATGTCTGCTACAATCATCAAGACAATAGTATAGGTTTCCCCTCAATTCCCTCCATTAAAGCTTTGGTTACCATGGCCTACCTGGTGTGAATCTTGTCCCCTTGGCTTGGGAACACTATCATACCCAGAAAGCAGACGATGAATAAAAAAACTCTACGATGAGTCCAACCCAGGGAAGTGATGGAGAATTCAGCATGGAAGATATGGTAAGATTTGATGTGTCCATATTGTTCATAGAGGAAGTCAAAGGGTATGTTGGACTTCTTCAAGAACTCCAAGTCCTCATTCTTTCTCAGACCCATCATCTTTAGAAACCCCCTAATATTGCAGCTTTTTGGTACTAGTAAATTGGGGCTATCCCATGGTAATCCAGGGAATCCTCTGATTTTCTCCAAGAGTTCATTTCTATGTCACCAAAGTGGAATATAACTCTTTCTCTGCCCAGAACATAGTAGCAGCTTCGATCATCATGTTGTTTGGTTGGATGTCCAATAAGGAGGGTAAATTTTTGAGAACACTTTTCACGTGATTTTTGTTCTTGGCGAAAGATTTTCCCACCAGTCTAACAGCAACGGTGGTATACTTCTGACCATGCCGAACTTGGGGACTTCGTGCCTCATTTTCTGCAAAATAAAAAGGTTAAACCCTTTCCCCCTCCGAATTTGACTACTTACACATTAACGATTAACATGTCAGCATTTATCTCTCCAAATAATGCATATATCATGGTTGCGTCCATTGGGATTATGGAAATCCTGGTGGAATTTGGACAAGGCTTTTCTTAGAGGGTTATTATACGGACATCATATTAACCCCGGCTAGGTTTGACCATGATTTGTGTACAGTTATTAACAGAGTAAAATTTCTATAGAAGTCTAGACTGGTACCCTCAAGCGAAAAAATTGAGAGAGAAAGGCACAGAACCGTCGACTGCACCGCTGATCGACTAGTCTTACCACAAATAATCCTTTCCAAATTTAAAGGGTGATTTTAGGAAGAGAACAGACACTCATCAAGTCCCGATATGGTATTAGTACATACGAGTAGAATATGATGCTGAGCATGGAGTTATGCAAAAGAAAATAACATGTTGCCAAGTATTTTCACGATGAGTAACGATAACATGTGACATTTAATAATTCTAAAGATATTTAAGAAATAAAAACAAGGAGACAAGTCAGTTTCCATAGTAAAAGTGATAAAATAGGGATGAGAAATCATAAATGAATGAAGATAGGCAAATAAATTCACATAGAGTGGGAAGGGGTGTGCAAGTATTAAAGACATGCTTAAAGAATAATTCACAAACAAGTTCGTTATGGTAAGAGCATAAAGGTATCCCCAACAGAGTTGCCATGCTGTTGCACCCCCTTGTTCTTGTGAAATCGGGTTTCGACATTTCTGGGACAACTCTTTTCTTAGATGGTAGGGAATTGGAATTGAAAGTGTCGCCACCTAACGGGTTAAGGTGCGTTAGGGAACCTAGAGCAATTAACTCATATAACCAGTCTACATCACCAGAGATCAGGTAAGGGATCAAAATTATCTTGAGGGGAAGGTGTTAGGCACCCCTCTAGGTCCACAACGTTTGGTCCTGACCGAACTTAAATTAAGCGAATTAGTCTTAAAAGGGAAGAAAACAATTTGGAAAATACAATATTCAATTGACTTTACACAAGAGTATAGGGGTGGTCCTAAGTTTTTTATTCTATAGGATCATTCCATGCAATACTTCGTAACTCCCTAAAGTCGGGGCGTTACTCATATCATTAGCGCACTGACTAAAATCTCCTTACTACCCAATTACTATCTTTAAGTTGTTACTTAAGCGCACTAGTTGTTTATAAATCGTGCCCTATGCATGCACTACCCGTCCCTGGAGGTATTAAGAACTCTATTAGGGATAGATCTAGACCAACCTACATTGCTTAAAAATGTGAAATCTTGGCGACAAACAAAAAACAAGTAGGACTTTCAAATAAAGAACAAGTATGGGCTCACATTAACCTCCGCACATAAACAACAAAAGGCACGCAATTGAACCAGCCAACTTTATTAATTTTGGAATCCTATAGGCAGGATATCTCTGTGAGAAATATAGAGTGTGAAGACAATTTTATTAAAGCGATCATTGGGACCTATTTATTTGCCTACTAATTTTATTCAGCGTGGATATAGGCATTTAAGGTAGTAGTATGTCATAGTTTAACCCCCAGAATCATTAGTAAGTCTTACAGATATGTTCCCTAAGTGGTTTACAAAAGCAATTGAATTCAGGATCGATTAACACAGTCCTATTTTCACGATTTCTACGAGCTTACTAGTTACATGCCTATAGACATGGTTTCTAAGTGTAGCACTAATTTTAACTTATAAAGACAAGTTTTATTCCTTTTCAAATCCTGTAGGCATGCTTTCTAATTGCTTAACTAATTAAAACCCTATAGACATGATTTCGAAATTTGGCCCGATAGACATGATATCTATTGACTTAAGCCCATATAGGCATGATTTCTAGGTTTGAATGAGGCATGATATCTATTAACCGCATATGGAAAGAAATTAAATAGATTGCCAGGAATGATGATTGACTCAAACAAACAAGGTCCAATAGGCATGGTCACTAATGCACATTTAGTTGAAAACATGTGTAGATCCTATGAACATGATTTCTAATGTGCAGAATTAAACATAAAGTCCTAATAGCAGGGTTTCTAGCATGCAAATGTGCAACACATAATCAAAATGATCATGAAAAGTTGTCACGACGACTCAATTCTCAAACCCGGTCGTGATGGTGCCTCTCGTGAAGACAAGGCCAGCCAACTAACCCCAATTCGTATCTTTCAAAATATTTAAACATAAAGGAATATCAAAAATACGACTTAATGATATTAATTAATGATATTTACAACCCAACACTTCCCGACCGCGGTGTCACAAGTCACGAGCATCTAGAAGGATTTTTGATACAACTACAAAGTCTATAATACATAGAACAAAATCAGGAATCAAAGGAAGAAGTCTGGTGCCGCGAACGCTGGCGGTCACCTTGCTCAGCTATGATAGCAAATCCTCAACCAGCTCAAACCCGCTACCGGGTAAACCAATACCTACATTTGCACGCGAGGTACATGGAGTAAAGTGAGTACTCCAACTCAGTGAGTAATAAAGGTAAATAATAATTGAGCAGCAAGAAACCACGTAAAGCAAGCCATCATACTACATAGAATAGTGTAACCGTTTGAGAAAATAGTAAAACCGTGAAATCTTTAGAAATATTTGGACTCAGTTTAAAACCTCTTTTGAAAATATCTTGTTTGCAACAGTTAAGAAAATGAATGCGAAACAGATAGTGCAAGTCAGCACAAAAGTCAGCCCCTCGGGCACAACACTCCATTAACAAATAACACCAGGGTATCAGGTAAGCACTACAAGAAGTAGCATAGAAGCCAATAAAATGCGAGTGCTGGAATGTCATGACAAATAATACAAATAGGAACAAATGCATGAGTGCAATGCAATGCATATGACAGTACACTCCGGTACCCACTACAGCGTGCAGCCCAAGCCATCCATATATTTAACGTCGACGACGCTCACTGGGGGTGTGTACAGACTCCGGAGGGGCTCCTACAGCCTAAGCGCAAATAATCAAGCCATCTCGTGGCACCAACCAGGCCCTCGGCCTCAATATCTCTGCGGCGCGCAGCCCGAGCCATCTATTTATCCAGAAATCACTATAACACTGCTGCGGCGCACAGCCTGATGCATGCTTAGTCCAGAAATACACATAAGCCACTTGGGCAATATTAAAATAATAGTTCTCAGCTCAAAACATCAATAAAATATTGTTTTAGTTTTCAAATCTTAGAAAAATGACAGAGTTTGCAAAACAGTATTAAAACCTTGGACCGAGATCAAATAATATATAAAGTAATGCGAAAACAGTGATATCAATACCTGAAGGATTCACATAGTTGGCACGAAGCCCAAACATGGCAATCACCCCAAATTATGATGATAATAAGTAGTTTCAGTCAAATACTTAGTAATTTCATCAATCGGGACGAACCAAGTCACAATCCCCAACGGTGCTCTACCCCACGCTCGCTATCCGTCGTGCAAGTCACCTCAATACAGCACTATGATGTGCAAATCCGGGGTTTCAAACCCTCAGGATGTCATTTACAATCATTACTCACCTCGAACCGGTGAAATCTCTAGCTCGCGACGCCTTTGCCCCTCAAATCGGCCTCCACGCTCGTCGAATCTAACCAAAATCAGAGCGAATACATCACAATATGCTAAGGGAACAATACCCAATTGAAAACAATCGAAAAATAATAAAGATCTCGAAACTAGCAAAACCCGAGCCCCGAGCCCACTTCTCGAAAAATTACAAAATTTACATTATTGGATTCCTTATCTCGTCACGAGTCTAACCATACAAAAATTATCCAATTCCCATAACATTTCGACCCTCAAATCCATGATTCTATCCAAGAGGCTTTTGTATACTTTTCCAATAAAATTCGCGGATTAAACACTAAAACTAGTGATAGATTTAAGTTATACAACCAAAATTGAGTTAAGAATACTTACCCCATTGTTCTCTCCAAAAATCTCCCAAAAAATTGCCTTATCTGAGCTCTAAATCGTCAAAAATGGCAAATGGGACGAAGTTTGGACTTTATTCTGCTGCCCAGGGATTTGTTCTTCGTGTTCGCGGTCCTCCTCTCGCGTTCGCGAAGAACAAAGTTCCAAAAATTTATTTTCCAAACTCTGCTCGGACAGCCTTTAGTGTAATGGTCATAACGTTTTACACACAACTCCAAATGACTATTATAATATGTTTCTGGAAACTAGATTCAAAGAGCTACAACTTTCGTTTTGAATCATCTCCAAATTCATTGTAGGTTGAGAGATACGAGCCTCCAAAGTAAGACCTGTACAACAGAATTGCCTCTTCTTCGCGAATGCGAAGAACAAAACCCCAGAAGCCAAATCGTTCTTCGCAAACACGAGGGGACCCTCGCGAACGCGAAGAACAATACCAGATACCAGCTTCAGCCATTGCAAAACAACCCGAAATGATCTGAAATTACCCCAAAACACACCCGAGGCCCTCGGTACCTCAATCAAACATGCCAACATATCCCATAACATTATTCAAACTTGTTCCAATCTTCGGAATGCTCAAAACAACATTAAAATACTAAATTTGCATCGGATTCAAGCCTAACAATTTCAAGAACTTCCAAATTCCATTTTTGATCAAAAACCCAACCAAACACGTCCGAATGACATGAAATTTTGCAGACAAGTCCAAAATGATATAACGAAGCTATAGCAACTCTTGAAATTCCATTCCGACCCTCGGATCAAAATCTCACCTATCAACCAAAATTTGCCAAAATACTAACTTCGCCAATTCAAGCTTAATTCTAAACCGGACCTCCAAAATCAATTCTAATCGCACTCTTAAGTCACAAATCAACCCCCGAAGCTAACCGAATCACCGAAAATCACATCCGAGCCGTATAACTCATAAGTCAACGTCCGGTTGACTTTTCCAACTTAAGCCTTCTTAAAAGAGACTATGTGTCTCATTTCCTACCAAAACCAATCCAAATCAACTCTAACACACCAAATACTGATAATGAAACATGAAGAAGCGTAAATTGGGGGAAATAGAGCGGTAACTCATGAAACGACGAGTCGGGTCGTCACAAAAGTCCTATAGGCAGGATCTCTAAACACAGTATAGTATCGACATAATTCAATCAGCATAATTAAATCTTATGGGCAGGATTTCTACCCAATTTTAACAATAAATATTA
>MU763192.1:48118-70447 GCA_026770625.1 Nicotiana glauca | reverse complement strand
CCCCCCCCCCCCTCCCCCCCCCCAAATTTTACTAATTAACCCCAAATATGTTATTATAGAGATTCTTATAGCTCAGAATATCAAATGAATTAAATAATGATAAGAATTACACTATAGGGAGCCTTCATAGGCCTAAATAAACATGGGAACTAGGCCTTCCCACATCACATGTTTGAAACATACCACAAATTCACTCATAGCACATCAGGATTAGGTTTTCAGTGTGTCAAAGTTACCAAAGACCCTCCGGGACCCCCGGTAATGCTCACAGCAGAACCATATATTCAGTAAAAGATCATAAAAGACTGGAAAACTAACCCAGTATGTTAGAGTTCAAAGGAATCTCAAGGACCCTAGGCAGTGCTCACACAGGAGTGGTTGAGAACCTAAGGGGCTAAGAGTAGGAACTTTGGAAATTAGTACATAAAAGGAATAAATGGCAGGTTTTAAAAAAGTTCAATTTCAAAAGAAGGAAAGTTCAGAACATAGAGTTGCAGGCAAAACTGCTCCAAGAAACAAACAAGGTACAGGTGCAACATATAGTTCAAACAGGTTGAAATCTGATTAAGCTAAATGCTTATGCTATTATTTGAAACATTCATGGTTTAGTCACAGAAGCAATTAGGCAAAAACATTTGAACTGAACAGACATGTATGACTTAAGCATAAACATACTTGATTACATGCTCATAGTTCAGAACAAGTATAAAACTGACAAACAAATTGAACCTTAAACTAACTTATGAGAGGATTCCGGTTATTCTAAATAACTTAGTGTTAAGTTAACAGTATTATAAAATTTCCATATAAAGGACATAATTATGCTAGAAATTGATATAGGCTAGTCAAACAAAGCATATAGAAGGAAATTACAAAGGTTAGGGCATACCAGTTGAGAAGAAAGCAAGTAAAGGTGCAGTAACAGTTAAATTCAAGGGTAATTTGGCCTTGGCTTTTAGCCAGCCAAACAATAGCCACTCAGTGCAGAAATCTAAATAGGAGAGCAAGAGAGAGAGAGAGTTTAAGTTTTAGTAGTAATAATAAGAGATTTCGAGTCTTGTCTAAAGGGGAATAGGGAATGGTTAAAATAATGTAGGAATTAAACACATAAATATGGAAAATCACTTTGTCAAATACTAGAAAGGTAAGCATTTAAATCAGTAAATTAAACCCTAAACATTAGGTGAAGATACACAAAATAAATAAGAAAAAAAGCAAAGAATCACATAAGGCATATAATGAAAAAGAATACTAGATTTGGTTCAAGTAAAAAGGTCTAAAACCCTAATTTTGGTGAACTCCAAAATCAGCAGAGAATAATGGCAAAGAATCACGTACTAGCACAAATATGAACGTAGATAGGAATTATTCAAATGATGTATAAAATTGAACCAAATTTGGTTCAAGTAAAACGGTTCGAAACCCTAACTTAGGTAAACCATAAAATCGACAGAAAATAAAGGCAAGAATCACATATTAGCATTAAAAATAGATATTTATAGAAGATTATTAAAAAGGAACATAGAATTGAACCAGGTTTGGTTCAATTGAAGAAGATCTGAAACCCTAATTTGGGTAAGTAAAAGAAATCGACAAAAATAGGTAGATTCACAGCTAATAGAGTGAATAGAGATAAAATAATGCTAAAATCCGAGTTTCATCCAGTTCACGTTCGAATCCAAGGAAATCTGGAACCCTAACCTTTATGGTTTGGTGTGAATCAACGGGATATGAGAGAAAATAGCGTGTTTGGACTCAGGGATGTCCAGGTTCAAAGGAAAACGTATATTTGGATAGAATCAACGTGGGTTACTTACCATGTTTAAGAAAGTACCTAAGTCACTACATAATATAGCACCAAATTAGGGAAAACACTGGATTGGTAAGGGAATAGAGAAAGAATACCATTTGGAACGAGATTTGGGAAATTTGAGTGAGGAGGTGGAATTTAGGGTTCACTAGAGGAGGGGAGATAAAGGCGGCGGGTTTAGATAAATGATGTTAGGGTTTGGGAGAAAGGGATATATGGAAAGGAGATTATCGTTTGTGAGCCGTTGATAATTTTTTATCAACGACTGAGATTTAAGCGGACTGGGTTGGATTTTAATAAAGTGGGTAAGGGTATTGGGCTTGGGATAATTGGTTAGGTTTGGGGCCGAATTTGGGTAGGAATTTAGGCTAGTTTTTAAATATCCAGTATTTTAATAAATAAATAATTTATAAAGGCAATTAATAAATAATAAAAATATTATTTATGCATGAAAATAATTTAAAATTATTGTTTAACATTATAGGAATATAAAAAAGTCACTTTTATATAAATAATATAATTATGCATGTACATGGGCTATTATTGCAAAATGTGCAATTCTAGACTTAAAAATGCAAATATAATTGTAAGCAATCCAATTATAATATTTAAGCACTATATGGGAATAAATAAAAAATTTAGATAATTAAATCATCATAAAATATTATGAGGGATAATTATTGGATATTTGTATAATAAAATGCTGAAATAAATTAATTTAAAATCTTTAAAATTATAGAAAAAATTGTAAAAATACTAGTGCATGTTTGTAAATCTAATAATAATATATGTGTACTATTTTGAAGATATATATGCATATTTAAAATATATGAGGGAAAAATTGGGTATCAACAGCCACCACCTCCTTTTTCTAAAAACATACCAAGCATCTCTTTGAAGAAGTGGACACTTGTGATGAGAAAATCACATTCACTAATGATGATATTTTTCGTGGTGAAACATGCCATAATCGTCCCCTGTTTATGGTTGGATTCAGTGTGAGTAGAGAGTAAGTAGAATTTTGATTGATGATGGATCCGACGTCAATATTCTCCCAATTCGTACTGTCAAATAGCTTGGCATACCCATGGATGAACTATGTCAAAGTCATTTGATAATTCAAAGATTCAATTTGGAGGGCGGGGAGGGGGGGGGGGTCAAAGATCTATAAGGTCTATCAAATTAGAAAATATGGGGGGATATACGTTCAAGTGCATGGATGCACGTGATCGATGCAAATACCTCATATGGTATCCTGTTAAGGAGGCCATGCATACATAAAAATAAAATGGTATCATCCACTTACTATCAATGCTCGAAGTACTGTGAATATGGGGTCGAAAATAAGATAAGTGCTGATGATAACCCCTTTACCGAGAATTATACTTTGCCGATGTACAATTCTACTTAAAGAATCATGTCACAAAAGTGGTTAAGGTTGTTGATGTGATTTTGACCAAAAGTGTTGCAAAGAAGGTTGACGTCATAATTGGTGAGGAAAAGATTACGGTTGAAAAAGATCACGTGCTTTATGATAGGAACAAGATAAATGAGGCATCTTCAAGTAAGAAAGTGACTCATGTTCTTCGCTATGTCCCAAAGGCAAGCAAGGTTGAAGATCCATATTATGAATTACAAGGTAATGTGTTAGGTGACTTGACCCTTCCTATCAAGCAGATTGATGCAACTAGGTCATCTACAAAGTTTCTTAAAGGGTTTGTCAAATCATTAAACAATAATTCACTTCCAAATCTAGCACTTCCTACAAAGTACACAGATGAGGGCTTTGACCCAAATGCCTACAAGTTGCTGGCAAAAGATGTATATGACACTAATGAGCCATCCAAGTTGGGAAATCTCCACTTGAATCTTATAAACCTGCACAGAAGATGAGGATGGAGAGAGGGTACCCCCTGAAACAATCACGTGAGTGTATGGGTTACAAACAACTAGCACTAAGCAGTATGTGCACAAAAGGGAAAGCTGTAACTACATTACTACTAAAGAAGAGTCCACGATATTAATGAGAAGCCTTGTGTGTTTTAACGACTTACAAAACCAAATACCTTAGTCTTTGATAGGTTGGGACCATTGAAGAAGGAGCACATGCGTAGTGGAAGTAACATAAGGATCCAAGCACATGTCTTAGCTAAAAAGGATATTTTGACCATAGATTGCCCGAGTCCAGTTCCTTCTAGAATGAGGTGAGAGACAAAACTCGTAGTTTCTTGCGAAAAAGTCCTCATAGTAAAGGTTCATACTATACTCCATACTAAAGAACATGAGGAAGATAAAGAAAGCGTGGGATCATCATATCATATCACCATTCATGACGAACAAAATACTTTATCTCATACGGAAGTCGAGCAAAAGTGGCTTGATATTTATGTACGTCATCACATATATTTCAATGATGGTGATCCTCAAGAGGATGAAGATGCTAAAGATACACCACTTGATCTTGAAGAAGGGGTGTCAACGGTTGATGCACTAAAATAAATTAATGTCGGAGCTATTGAAGATCCAAAGCCCACATATGTAAGTGCCTCTCTAACTGATGATGAACATGGCAAAAATACTGAGCTACTTAAGGAGTTCAAAGACGTATTTTCTTGGAGTTACAAAGATATTCTAAGTTTAGACCCCAAGGTGGATGTTCATCATTTTGAGGTACTCGTCTTGTGAAGCAAACATAATATTGCTTCAGACCTGAACTGGTTCCCTTGATTGAAACCGAAATTAACAAGATTATTGATAATTTCATTTGTGAATTTAAGTATCCTACATAGATTTCAAGCATCTTTCCTGTAAGAAAGAAGAATGGCCAAATCCAAGTTTGTGTTGACTTTAGGGACCTAAATGATGCTTGTCCAAAGCATGAAATTCCTCTTACCATCTCGGAGCTCATGATTGATGCCACGACTGAATATGAGGCAATGTCTTTGATGGATGGTTCGTCTTGATATAATCAAATTCGTATGGCACTGAAGGATGAAGAACTTACCGCCCTTCGCACCCCTAAAAGTATATACTGCCACAAGGTAATACCTTTTGGTTTGAAAAATGCTGGTGCAAACATATCAACGTGCTATGCAAAATATATTTGATGACATACTTCATAAAAATGTAAAGTGTTATGTTGATGACCCGATGGTAAAGTCAAGAAAGAGAGATGATAACTTAGAAGATTTGAGGAAGGTATTTGAACGGGTTCGAAGATACCAACTCATAATGAATCTGTTGAAAGTGCACCTTTTGGTGTTACTTCAGAGAAGTTACTTGGTATTATTGTTTGACATCGGGTATCGAAATTAACCAAGCTAAGGTAGATGCTATCTTGAAAATGTGAAATCTTAAGGATATTCATAAACTAAAAAGCTTACAAGGTAAGTTGACATATCTTAGAAGATTTATTTCGAATCTGTCTGGAAAATGTCAACCGCTTAGTGGCCTAATAAAGAAAGGGGTTATTTTTGAATGGGACCAAGCTTGCAAAAATTATTTTGAAAGCATTATGTCCTATCTGATGAAGCCACTAGTACTGACAGCCCCAATACCTAGAAAACCATTAATATTATGCATTTCAGCACAAGAAAGATTAGCAGAAACACTTATGGATTAAGGAAACAATGAAGGCATAGAAAATGAACTTTATTAATTGAATAATATGATGACGCCAAATGATCTCAAGTGTACACCTATCTAGAAGTTATGTTTGGCACCTGTCTTCTCCACTCAAAAGCTAAAGCATTATTTCCAAGCTCACGTGTGTGACTTATTTCAAAGGCAAATCGTATCAAATTTGTCATGTCTAAACCAATCCTAAGTCATCGATTAGCAATGCGGTACCTCTAATTTCAATAATTTGAAATTATGTATGTTCCTCAGAAGGTGTTAAAAGGACAAGCGTTAGTAGACTTCTTAGCTGACCATCCAATTCTAGATGATTTGGAGTTGTCTAATGAATTGCTTGATAAAGATGTAATGATCATTGAAATTCAAGCTCCTTGGAAGATGTATTTCGATGGTGCCATACATCTTGAAGGATATGGAACTCCTCAAGGGAAAGTTTTGCCATATTCTTTCACTTTGACACAACGTTGCTATAATAATATTGTTGAACATCAAACGGTCATACTTGGGCATGAAATGGTTGTGGATATGAAACAATTGCAAGTAAAAGTTTTTGGAGGCTCCAAGTTAGTGATGAATCAACTTTTGGGTAGCTATAGGGTCTAGAAGACAGAGTTGGTCCCATACCATAAATATGCTCAGAGACTGATAAGTTGGCTTGGAGAGATAACTATTCATAACGTGTCGAGAAAGGAAAATAAGAGAGCTGATGCATTAGCAGCTTTAGATTTTACATTATTTTTGATTGATCAAAGGCAAGTTGCCATTTTCCAAAGATGGTAGTTCCTCCACCAAAAGACTACGATGAAGAAAAAAATAAGTTGAGCATCTTGCTGCCGTTCTAGAGGTTGAAATTCAATATTGGAGACAAATGTTAATCAATTATCTTTATTATTGGATATTGCCAGAAAATCCCTAAAGGAAGATAGAAATCTGAAGGATAGCCCCTCGCTTTCTTTATTACAAAGATACTCTTTATAGACAATCATTTGATGGAGTGCTCTTACGTTTTTTGGGGATGATAAATCCGTTAAAGCCCTACAAGAAGCACATATGTGGAGCGTATCTATTTGGGCCAAAACTTCATTTTTTACATAAAAAATAGGGTATTATGGGCCAACCGTGGTGAAAGATTGTTTAGATTTTCGCTCGAAGGTGTAAAGCTTTCCATCTTCATACATCAACCACTTGAAGTATTGCACCCAACTGTTGCTTCTTGGCTATTCGATACTTGGGGTTTGGATGTAGTTGGTCCATTAAAAAAGTCTTCTAGCCGGCATTTGAAAATTTTGGCTGCAACCGATTACTTCTCGAAGTGGGATACAATTATTTCTCTTAAGGAAGTAATAAAGAAAATGTGGCTAACTTTATCCGAGTCAATATTATCTATTGTTTTGGTGTTTCTCGATATATATTATCGGACAATGGTAAGCCATTTGATAACAAGTTGATTAATAAAATATGTGACCTTTTTGGCTTAAAGCAATGTAATTCCTCCATGTATTATGTTGATGTCAGTGGACTAGCTGAAGCATTTAATAAGATGCTTTACAACTTATTGAAAAAGGTTGTCTCTAAGTCAAAGAGAGAGTGACATGAGATAATATAAGAAGCTCTTTGGGCATATAGGACCATGTATGTTATACAAACGTAAACGACTCCTTATTCACTTATTTATTGAGTTGAAGCAATCCTTCTACTTGAGCATCAAATCCATCGTTGTGACTTTCCATTCAAGAAGGACTCACTGATGAAGAAAATTCTCAATTACGCCTTGAAGAATTGGAAGCTCTTGATGAAAAGAGGCTAGACCTCCAACAAAGCCTTGAATGTTATCAAGCTCTCTTGTCTCGATATTTTTAATAAAAGGGTTCGCCTTAGATCATTGCAAGTGTGTGGCCTAGTTCTTATGGTAAAAAGGCCTATTATTACCTCTCGTCGATCTGGAGGTAAATTCTCTTCTAATTGGGATGGGCCATATGATGTTCAAGAGGTATACTCAAGTGGCGCTTACAATATAGTTGACTCAAAAGGTTTGCGGATTGGTCCTATGAATGGGAAATTCATGAATAGATACTATACTTGATGCAAAAAAAATATGCTCCTCAACACAAGAGTATAAAATACATGTTACTCTTGGGCAACAAGAATATAAACTGCACAAGGTAAAAAAAAAGTCCGCTAGGTTGAAAACCTCAAAAGAGGCAACATCTGCAGAATTTATGACATTAAAAAAAACACCCATTTAGAACTACGATATGACTTGATCCTATTCACCGAGGTACTTAGAAAGATTTTATAGTTTCATTCTAAGTTTAGTCATTAAGTTTAAAAAATATATATTACCCAAGGCATTATTCTAGTGAAGTATAATAGAATATAATTCACTTGATTGACACATAAAAATTGGGTGTACATGTATTTTTTCGTTGAACTCTCTACCTTATCTGATATTGATGTCTCAGTGGGAGCAAGCCCTCTATGTCAAATTGAAGTCTATAATGGAATATATATAGCTTTTTAGTAAGAGGTTAAATCTTCAAGCCGAAGTCTCCAATTCTAAATCATGTTGATTTTAAAAATGCAGTTACATCATCAATTTGAAATATTCAAGCCCGCTAGGTCTTAAAGTTGCAGTCTTCAAATACGCCAAGTTTTTAGGTTGAAGCCTTCCAATCCAGCAATGCAAGTTGAAGCTTTGAAATCACCAAGTTTTCAAGCGGAAATCTTCAAATCTTCCAAGTTGAAAAGTTGAAGCCTCCTAATCTGCCATGTCTTCAAGTTGGCTATATCTCAAGTTGGACTCTTCAAATTTTGCCTTTATGTTGAATTTTTCTAATCTGCCTAATTTTCGAGCTAAAATCTTCAAGTCTACCAAGTCTTCAAATATGCAAAATGAAGTTGAAACCTTCGAATTCGCTAAATCTTCAAGTTGAAGTCTTCAATTCTGCGAAGTTTGCAAGTTGAATCATCAAGTTAAAGTCTTCAAATACACTAAATATTCAAGAGAAGTCTTTAAATCATTCAAATCTTCATTTGAAACCTTCAAGTCTGCCCTATCTTCAAGTTGAAATCTACAAGTTAAATTCTTTGAAGCACCAAGTCTTCAGTTGAAAGCCAATCAGAAGCTGCCATAATATTCCTGAAGTCTTCAAATTGATATAACTTTCAATTCATTAGTTAGAATCTTCAATATATCTCCAAGTGATGGTAGAAGCCTTTGATATAGATTGCACCATCTTTAGATATTTATATTTTAAATTTTTTGAAGGAAGGTTTTAATATATCTTCAAATCTTCAACTGAAAGTATTTAAAATGTTGGCTTGCATGACTTGATTTATGTTGGAGAAAGCAAATTCTTTGATTGTGAGGTTTTCTTTATTAAAATGGTATCTTTGGAATTGGTTTCTTCTTTTACTTGAAAAAAAATAATGGAAACATATATATATAAAGGAGATAATAAAATTACTTATGAAGATTGAAATGGAAGAGATATTCTTGGTGGTCAACTTAAAAAAAAAAAAAAAACAATTACGCTTCATACAATCTCTGATTCGTGCATCACGAAATGAGGATTATTTTTTGTTCCTTGCACCAAAAGGTCAAATATTTTGGCGGTAAAATAACATCTTCAAGTTAGACTATATAATAGTCTTCATTGGTCTTTGTCTTGGAAAAAATAAAGTCTTTAACGTAAATGGTGTAATGGTCTTAGACACGGATAAAGTAAAGTCAAATCTTCAAACAAAATAAATTTTTCAACTGAGACAACATAGTAATCTTTGCCTCTGACAAAATAAAGCCTTTAGCTTAGACGGTGTAATGGTCTTCGCTTTAGACAAAGTAAAATCTTTGGCTTAGATGGTGTAATGTCTTCACTTCTGACAAGGTAAAATCTTGCACTCATGCGGTGTAATGATCTTCATCTCAGACAAAGTACAATCTTCAGCTTAGACGGTGTAGTAATCTTTGCCTTAAAAAAAATCTTTATCTTAGACGTTGTAATGGTCTTTACTTCACACAAAATAAAGTGTTTAGCTTATATGGTGTAATGGTCTTCGCTTTAGACAAGGTAAAATCTTTGGCTCAGACGGTGTAATGAACTTTACCTCAGAAAAAGTAAAATCTTGGGCTTAGACTATGTAATAGTCTTCACCTTCGGATAAAATAAAGTCAAATCTTCAAACAAAATGAAGTCTTAAGCTTACATAGTATAGTGGTGTTTGCTTTAGACAAATAAAAATCTATGGTTCAGTTGGAGTAATGGTCTCGTCTCAGATAAAGTAAAATTTTAGCTTAGATAGTGTGATTGCCTTTGCCTAAAAAAAAGGAAGAGAAAGAAGTCTTCTCCTTGAGACGGAGTAAATTTTAAGCACTTCTTATTGCTGCTTTATCAAAACTCTGGAAAAAAATGAAAATAATACAGAATAATTTCAAAGTCGGTGAATGAGATGAGTTACCTGTTAAAGAATCTAAACAACTCAAATTTCCTTAGTTTGAGAAAATATATTCTGTTCTTGTTGCCTGCAACGAACCAAAAGTCTAGCAAGTTATTTGGTTTGCTTGGTAAATAATAAATGTGGTTTTTACCAATTCAAATTAAATAATTAATGAAAATTTTTGCAGAAAAGAAGTACATGAACCGATGGGAGGGTATAAAACAACAACAACGACCCAGTGAAATCCTACAAGTGGGGTATGTGGAGGGTAGTCTGTACGTAGACCTTACCCCTACCCCGCGGGGTATAAAGGCTGTTTTCGAAAGACCCTCAGCTCAAGAAGACAAAAGAAGACGAAAAGATAAAAAGAGGCAATCTATCAGTACCTTCAATAGAAACTATAGAACAAAGAACATCATCACCAGAACCAGAAAATAAGTGAAAAGCAAAACAATAACTAGTAGATAAAGCACATCAAGGAGGAACGAAAAAGTAGTGTTGACTCAACATAAAACACTAACAGTAAAAGATCAAGTCCTAATAGACTAGCCTCACTCTGTGGCGCCATAGAGATATTCTCAACTACCTCCTAACCTACAACCTTAATGCTCGATCTCCATAACTTCCTGTCTAGGGCCATGTCCTCGATAATCTGAAGCCTTACTATGTCCTGTCTGATCACCTCTCTCCAATACTTCTTAGGCCGTCTTATACCTCTCCTCATGCCTACCAAAGCCAGTCGCTCACACCTCCTCACCGGCGGATCTGTGCTTTTCCTCTGGACGTGCCCAAACCATCTGAGCCTTGCTTGCCTCAACTTGTCATCCATGGGGGCGATATCCACCTTCTCCCGAATAATTTCATCCCTAATCTTATCCATCTTGGTGTGCCTACAAATCCACCTCAATATCCTCATTTAAGCTAGTGTCATCTTTTAGATATGAGAGTTCTTAACTGGCGAGCACTTAGCTCCATACGACATGGCCAGTCTAACCACTGCTCTATAAAATTTACCTTTGAGAATCTGAGGCACTTTCTTATCACACAGGACTCCAAACGCTAACCTCCACTTCATCCATCCAACTCCTATACGATGTGCGATATCCTCATCGATCTCCCTTTTCCCCTGAATAACCGACCGAAGGTACTTGAAACTACCCTTCTTAGAGATGACTTGTGAATCAAGCCTCACGTTCAACCCCGCTTCCGTCAGCTCAGTACTGAACTTGCACTCTAAGTACTCCGTCTTAGTCCTGCTCAACTTGAAACCCGTAGACTCAAGGGTCTGTCTCTAAACCTCCAGCCTCTCGTTGACGCCGCCTTGTGTATCATCAATCAACACTATGTCATCAGCAAATAATATACACTATGGCACCTCCCCTTGAATATGTTGTGTCAGTGCATCTATTACCAGGGCAAAAAGAAATGGGCTGAGAGAAAACCCTTGGTGTAACCCCATAATAATAGGAAAATGCTCCGAGTCTCCTCCCACTGTCCTGACCCGAGTCTTAGATCCATAATACATGTCCTTAATCACCCTAATTTAAGCAACAATCACACCTTTTGCCTCCAGGCACTCCTACAGAACCTCTCTAGGAACCTTGTCATAGGCTTTCTCTAGATCAATAAATACCATGTGCAAATCATTCTTCCTTTCCCTATATTGTTCCACCAACCTCCAAATAAGGTGGATAACTTCCGTGGTAGAACGTCCTGGCATGAACCCAAACTGGTTGTCTGAAATAGACACTACCCTCCTCACCCTCACTTCTACCATCCTCTCCCAAACTTTCATAGTATGACTCAGTAATTTGATGCCCCTATAGTTGTTACAACTCTGGATATCACCTTTGTTCTTGTATAACGACACCATCGTACTCCACATCCACTCCTCCGGCATCCTCTCTGTTCTGAAAATAACATTAAACAACCCAGTTAGCCACTCCAAGCCTGTTCTATCCATAGACCTCCAAAATTCTACCGGGATTTTGTCTGGTCCGATAGCTCTGCCCCTACTCATCTTACGCATAGCCTCCACGACCTTCCCAACCTTGATTATCCTACAATACCTAAAGTCACAGTGACTCTCGGCATGCCCCAATTCACCTAGCACAATATCCCGGTCCCCTTCTTCATTCACAAGTTTATGAAAGTAGGCCTGCCACGTCTGCTTAACTTGATCATCCCCCGTCAACACCCTACTGTCCACGTCTTTAATGCACCTCACTTGGTCCAGATCCCGAGCCTTCCTCTCTCTCTCTTTGACCATTCTGAATAACTTCTTCTCTCCGTCTTTTGTCCCCAGGTCCTCATACAAACGAGCAAAAGCCGCATTCTTAGCCTCTGAAACTTCCAGCTTTGCCTCCTTCCTAGCTACCTTATACCTCTCATAGTTCACTCTTCTTTCCTCCTCGCTAGTTCTTCCTACTAGCTTCAGGTACGCCGCCTTCTTCGCTTCCACTTTACCTTGGACCACTTCATTCCACCACCTGTCGCCTTTGTGACCACCAGAGTAGCCCAACGAGATCCCTAACACCTCTCTCGCCGCCTTCCTTATATAATCTGTCGTCGTCGGCCACATAATGCTCGAGTCTCCACTATTCCTCCAGGCTCCCATAGCCGCTAACCTCTCTTCCAACTCTTGAGCTTTATCCTTAGCCAAGGCACCCCATCTGATCCTCGGACGTACTCGTACAGACCTTTTCCTCCTCCTTATCATAATACCGATGTCCATCACCAAGAGCCTATGCTACGTCGCGAGGATCTCGCCTGGGATAACCTTGCAATCCTTACATAACTGATGGGAGGGTATAAAAAGAGAAAAGTAAAAAAATATTTACATGCGAGGAACTCAAGAATTTTCAAAGACCTGTCAAGCTGGATCTTAACATACTAAAGCCAAACAAATACTCAATGGACAAAAAAGATGCAATACAAGTCCAGGGGAAAAAAATCTTGGTCATTTGATGAGAACTAAGTGTGCACAAAAAAATGATAAAAGGATATTAAAGTTATCATGAAGCCCCGCCAGTTGATTTAAATAAATGTGAAGTACTGCACTAAAAATTATTTACATCACACGTTCTCAAGAGAAATGTATTTAAAAAAATGGTTTATCATATACTACATCAAATTTTAAAGATGTATATCCTCAAGAAGGCATAAACTTTTTCTCTTAAGTAAAGAAAAAAGAAGAAGCGAGGATTCAAATCAAAACTTCAAAGTATGTCAGGAGAGAACGATATTGTTACAACCCATATTTGTATGCATCAGATCATGCCGACATAAGTCCCAAAAGAGATTATTTTTGAGATGATTAGAGGTTAATCCTATTGGTCTTAAACGATAATGATATATTAAAGTGGTTAACAAATATTAGAGGTTAGACAAATCAAGGAAGTTGTAAGCCGTATTTTCATTTTTGAATTTGAATTTTTGCATCAGAATTGGATTCTGTTTGATTGTATTTGATTGTATTCACCCGACATCGGATAAAACTAGAGGTGCTTAATATTTGTAGGAGGTCATGTTTTAAGTTTTTTTAATCATATAATATCCTTATCATAATTCTTGAAATTGAACGAGTTATGAAACAAAAGTCGACACAAAAGTTGTCGCAACTTACGTTCATAATTTTACTTAAACTTTAGATCAAATGTTACTAATCTTTTTACCAATCTACTTTGAATTACAGGCTGATATACTTACCAAATTGAATATCTATAAGCCTAATTTTCAACGCATTAAATCGTTCACTAATACAATCTCGGAGTAGAGAGATATTCACATTTTCGCGAGACTGCGCCAAACAGCTCTCTACGGAGCCCACATAGACGGTTGAGACATCTGGATATATATAAGATGCCTCAACCCCATTATAAGTCATTATATTTCAGTATATTCAGACCATAGAACCTTAAAAACACTCTCTCAAGATTCTCTCATGATCCAATACCCAAACAAAGGAAAAACAACACAAACCTAGTATCGGGAATCCCGTGGCGCTAGTAAGTTTCTTGTTCTTCTTGTTGTTGCTGATTTTTATATTGTTTCAGCTCGAGTGGGAGGTTGTTTTAAGCGGTTTATGTTCTGTAAAAATACCCCCTCAATTTTTTAATATCAACCCTAGGTTATTTCAAGTCTTCTAAAGTGATTCTAGTGCCGAAAAATCCTAATTGATTTCTAGTTTCGCTTCCTTGCTCTTGTGGCAGCATTGGAGGGACATTTCATGGTCAATGTCAAATTATAGTTGTTCTTTATATTTAAAGGTAACAAAACTCTTACCCTACATGTGTTTAAGATTAGTCAAGTTACGTCGTTGAAGCTAGAACTTGTGAGATATATATCGAAAGGCTTGTTAGTAATGTTGTTGGTTGGTGGACTGTTTTGGGAGACTCAATATGATTATTGTTAATGTTGTTTGGGCTGTTTGGTGATTGGTTTTACATGTGAAAAGTAAAATAAATAGGGGAGGTTGTAACGACCCAACCAGTCGTTTTGAGCTCTAATACGTCGTTCAACAGTCTGAGGCTATGAGCAGCTTCATTTTAGGTATATAGACTTGTACGCGTGGTCAGAATGAAATTTCGGTAAGTTCATAGTGGAATTGGAAGGAGAATTCTCATTTTGAAAGCTTAAAGTTGAAGAAATGAATTAGGATTGAAATTTTGAGTAAATGACCTCGGAATTGGGATCCGAAGGTTTCAGCAGGTTCGTATGATGATTTCGGACTTGGGCGTATGCCCGGATCGGGTTTTGGATGACCCGGGAGCATTTTGGCGCCTATTGTGGAAGTTAACATTTTAGAAGAAATTGCATCAGTTTGGCTTAAAGTGCATTTCAGTGTTACTGATATCCGTTTGGGATTCTAAGACTCGGAGTAGCTCCGTATGGAGATTCTGGAGTTAGGAGTGCGATCGGAAGTGAATTCGGAGGTCCGTAGGTCATTTTGAAGCCGTTTGGCTAAAGATAGAAATTTGAAACTTTTGGAGAAGTTTGACCGAAAGTGAACTTTTTGATATCGGGGTCAGAATCTAATTCCGAAAGCTGTAATAGGTCCGTAATGTCAAATATGACTTGTGTGCAAAATTTAAGGTCAATCGGACGTGATTTGATAGGTTTAAGCATTGAGAGTAGAAGTTGGAAGTTCTAAAGTTCATAAAGCTTGGATTGGAGGTTGATTCAGAATTTTAGCATTGTTTGATGTGATTTGAGGCATCGACCAAGTCTGTAATGTATTTTGGGACTGGTTGGTGTTATTGGTCGGGGTCCCGGGGGCCTCGGGTGTGTTTCAGGTTGTGTTGCGCTCTTATTTGATGTTTCCACGCCGTTTCTTTGGACATAAAGGGGTACCATATTAAGAAAATGAGCTCCAAATTAAGCTTTTATTGAACCATTAGATCCGTATTGTAATTTCAGAGCCATAGCAAAAAGAATCGTCGAATTTGGACATCGTATGAGGAAGTTATGCTTGTTTCCGTGCCGAAAAAAGTGCTGGTACTGTCAAAATCGCAATAGCAGAAATCTACTGTAGAAGCGGGAATTTGTCCGCATAAGCGGAAATTTCCGCGAAAGCGGAAACTGCTGGAGGCAGAGAGGTTTCTTTATAAATCGGACTTGGCTCATTTTTCACTTCATTTCTTCCATGGGAGCCGACTTTGGAGCAACTTTGGAGAGCCATTTTCATCACCAAGCACGAGGTAAAGTGATCTCTACTATTTTTGAGTATATACATCAACTATGTATGGATTTTAGCATAAAAGTGGGTAGAAATTTGAGGGTTAGAGGAAGACCTAGAAATATTTTGTTATTAGATTTTTACCACGAATTTGAGCATGGAATTAAGAGAAAATTATATATTTGAGTTCCTAAGGTCATGGGTAAACTTTATCTTCAAAAATTTCGAATTTTCGGGCACATGGGCCCGAGGGCGTTTTCGTTAACTTTTCGTTCGGGGTTGGAAATTGTTATAAATTGGATTATAATGAATGCCTTAGCATATATTAATGGATTTACATAATCATTGGTTAGTTTTGGGAGCATTGTACGCCGGTTCAAGCCTTCGGAGGAATGTAGAATGCCGGTTTTGGGTCTTCGGAGCGAGGTGAGTCTCCTTTCTAATCTTGTGAGGGAGAAATTACCCCATAGGTGAGTTAAAATGATTATGTGCTCCTAATTGTGGGGGCTACGTACGCACGAGGTGACGAGATTCCGTGCGTAGCTACTATTATGCTATTGTCCAGGTAGTCTAAGACCCAAAGGCATGTTATACCTGGATTAATTGTGAACCCATTGATGGCTTGAATTGCTTGAATCACATAGAATTTGTAAGCGATTTCCTAAAGGATTACACTTCTTTCCTTAAAATTGATTAAAAAGGGAATTGCTTGTAATTGGATAATTGTTCCCGAATAAATTCCTAATTGGCTATTTGTGCATGATTTTCGATGTGTACCTTCGTCGCATGTATGATTCACGAGCAGGGTATGTGTTTAATTTTGGAAAGGGCCAATCGCCTCGGTGAAATAGATGCATCTATGGTACGGGCCGCTCGACTCTCGGCAATGCACACTTTACATTTCTGTTAGAGTGGGCCGTCGACCTCGGCATGATTTGCGTATGTTTGTGCTGTTGTCTTGAACTTATTTGAGTTGTTTCATGCCTCACTATGGCTCGAGATCATATTGTTAATAATAACAAGAAATCTAAGGAAATTTTTCATGAAAGAATTATATGTTTACTTGTTTCCTCTATCTGGATTAGAACCATGTTTGTAAAACAAATCCACAGTTTAATATATTTATTATGGATAAATAATCATTGGACTGCTAGTGAGTGTCAAGGTTGACCATCTCGTCTCTACCCCTTCGGGATTAGGCGTGACACTCATTGGGTACACGTTATTTTTGTACTCATACTACACTTGTTGTGCATTTTATTGCACAAGTTTATTGTGTGGCTCGTGGCTTAGCGGCATAGCGACATGACGGGCGAAGAGACTAGGTGAGCTGTATTTCTTCGAGGCGATTCCGCAGCTAGTATAGTCTCTTTCAGAATTTTATTTACTTTCTGTCCAATTGTATTCCGGGCAGTTGTTGTACCTATTTGGTTTCCTTTAGAAAATTACTCATGTATTTGTGACTCCGGGTTCTGGGGATGTATTTGGATTTATTCATAAATTTTGAAAGTTGATTTAATATTTTCTTATTTAATTGGAGGAACATACTGAGTATTGCTTTAATCATAATAAAGAAGTGTTTTTGAAATTATTAAAATAAGAATTTAATTAAGTATTTTAGTTGGCTAGGCTGACAGCGGTGTCCGACGCCACCATGACCCTTAGTGGATTTTGGGTCGTGACAGAGGTGATATCCATTTCATCGTAAAATAGGTTGCAGTCGATACATAATAGTTACCGCTTAAATGATACGATAGTGTTATTTCTCTAATTGTAGACTAAAGAGTCATGACATTTGCATAGATTGAGGTTGGGCAGTATATACAAGGTATGTGAGGCTTTTCTTTTCCTTCTTTTGCACAACTCCGATTGTACATAATGTAATGTACCAGCGTCCAAAGATACTCCACTCTTAGAAGCTAGCAGTACTTACATTGTTTCCCTTCTTATGGAACGAATGGTGTTCATATTTCTTCTCTTGTTCTTATGTTATCAATGCTGCTGGTACTTCCTAATTCTTATAATACTGATGATAAAGAGTTAGTCGTAATAACTTGTACGGAGGTTACTGACCTTATGTCACTTTTGACAGGTTCAGAATGTGAATTCAATGAGTCCAATATACATTATATATGTACCTATTTTACTCTAGTGAGTCACACTATAGTCTGCCGGGAACTGTGCCTATTGTGAACAACTAATCGATTGGTTTTTACCTTGCTCTACGTGGCCGGCTATGATTCTACCGAGCTTTATGATGGTCGAGTACTGTCACGATCCAAACCTATAGGCTGCAATGGACACCCGGTACCTTACTCAATCAAGCACCTAACATACATATCTTTCTTATCGTACTTTCTTTGGAAAATGGGCCAAACGTGCCGTCATGGGCTAACCAGAATAAACATAAGAGAATACTCAATATAGAACGATCAAACCTGATATAAAAATTTGTACATCTTATAAGGCCAACATGATCATTTGTAAACTAAACATAGCCGACGAGGTCATACAAGTATCCATAATATATGATATTTGTCTATAAGCCTCTAAGAGTACATAAGTATCATAAAGTTCGGGACTGAGCCCCGCCATATCAATCAATACATGTCTTAATTAAACTTACCAAATAATTAACTATGGAGCAAATGGAGCGCACCGACATCTTTCGCTGAGCTGATAGCCTACTTGGAGGACTCTCGACCTATTTATCGGGACCTGCGGGCATGAAACGCAACATCCCCAAGCAAAATGGATATTAGTACAAATAATGTACCGAGCATGTAAGCAATGAAAATCAGTAAATAATAGATATGGGAGAAATATAGAGTAAAGACTCAACATATAAGTATGGATAACTCTGTGAATCATGAAAAGCTAATAGTATCACAACCCAAATCGATGGGCCGCAACAGGCGGCCGGTACCTTACTCAACAGAGTACTAACATAACGTATCTTTCATATCATTCTATCATAGGTAAGTGAACCAGAGTAAAGCATGGGGGAACACAAACTTATACATATGAAGTACGAGCCTATAAGGCCGTCAAGATTCTTTAATATAGGCCGACAAGAGCATACAAGTATCCATATACATGACATATGTCTATAACCCTCTAAGAATACATAATATCATAAAGGTGGGGACATGGTCCCACCATACCAATCAATATATATACTAATCATACTAAACAAAGAAGTAACTCCGGAGCAAATGGAGCGCACCAACACCTTTTGCTGAGCCGATAGCCTACCTGGAGGACTCTCAACCTGTCTATCAGGACCAGAGGGCATGAAACGCAACGTCCTCAGGCAAAAAGGACGTCAATACAAATAATGTACTGAGTACGTAAGGAATGAAAATCAGTAACTAATAGACATGAGAGAAACATGGAGTAAAAGACTCAACATGTATATTTGAATAACTTTATGAATCATTTAATATTATAATATCGTGCATATGCATATAAATGTCATACCATGCATGGGTACATATATTTATAACATCAACAAGCCTCTGATGGCATCCAATTGTATCATCTTGGCAACTGTGGGCAAATCATCAATGTATACCAGCTGATCACGTCGTGGTGCATATATAATGCCGTAACCTTTTCTCATATCCATATTCACACACACACACATATATACACACACACACGTACACACACACACACACACATATATATATATATATATATACACGCGCATACAATGTTGTCTGGTCATGGGTCAATGTATATGTATAAATGAATGTAATGCATGATAATTACGTCAATAAAATCTCTCGGAATGTCATAAGACCATTAATCTCTGATTAATGTCATGAAATAAACTTTATGAACTTATGTTTAATCTCTGATTAATGTCATGAAATAAACTTTATGAACTTATGTATTTTCTAAGACCCATGAATAGACGATTGAATAATAAGACATATGTGAATTTAAGAACATAGACATCTCTAATACTTCTATGAATAGAGTCATTTATGGAATTTGTGCATTTTCTCGTTTCATTCGTGTCATATAGATCATGCCAAAAAGAAAGAAGGAATAGCCTTAACATACTTGGAATAGAGAAAAATCAGTATAATATTCTTGGAAAAAGGTTGTACCGTACTCGTTTAGAACCGCAAATTTTATGCTGCAAAATCTTGTTGGAATCGTTTGGTTGTAAGAAGAATTGCTAACATTACTCTTGTGATTGTAATGTCATGATATTGAAAGTATTAGGAATGAGTTTTAAGGAATTAACAAATCAATTAAACAGTCACGAAAGGGTGACTGATTGTTTGGTTACTATGATGAGAGTTGTGACAAAGAATTCTAAAGGGAAAGTAGCAGAAGCTCTGGTTGTGAGCACTTCTATTTTTCTCCTTAGCCACTAAGAATGTTTCTCATTTCATTTTAGTGTTTCTCTTTGTGAGCTCTCATTTCGTTTTGGTCTTTAGGACTTACCAAAAATAAGGATACAAAGAAGAAAAGTGATATTATAGTATGGTTTATTTTGAAAGACTTTGAGGTGTCTTGTAATTAAGGTATCAAGATGCCACATAAAGCAATGTGACCATGAGTCACTTAATTTCTAGTGTCTTGCTGACACGTGGGGGTGGGGTGCTTTTTGTTTTTAAAATCTTTATCGCTTATTAGGTAATTAGGTAATGTCCCCTTAACAGTAATTAACCAATTACTCGCATAATTAAGAATTGCCTCAGATTACCTAAACTTCTACTTATTTTAAATATACTTTATACATCTTACTATCACGATCATATTTTACCTTGTGTGGTACTAGTCCATAAATATAGGGTATTATAGCTCGGACCGTATTTTATCCAAGTTCGACAACCTTCAACGAAACTCATTTTCTTTAATTCGTGTACCCTTTCATTCATGGAACTTACTTATTGCTCGGTAAAAATAGAATAAATATGATAACATCAAGATAATCTCATCCCCGAGTCTATGTCAATTAACTGAAGATGAAACTTAATGTATGAAAAATGCGAGATGTAACATTATTCCCTCCTTTGGAACATTCATCCTCGAATGTTGACTGCTGCTCTTATCATTTTCATAGCCTATGTATTTCGAATACTTTATTACTCTACTTGGCATCTAGGCAGCTATTTTGTGATTAAACCCAAAGGCCAGGGCATTCCCTCTTTTAGGCCTCTTTCTCACACCACGACTTATGGTCGGAATCCTTCCAGTCTCGTAACTGTTGCTACCTTCTATCATACAGCCTCTAGGACTTTCACC
This sequence comes from Nicotiana glauca, assembly GCA_026770625.1. NCBI lineage: Eukaryota > Viridiplantae > Streptophyta > Magnoliopsida > Solanales > Solanaceae > Nicotiana > Nicotiana glauca. The sequence continues at coordinate 49,622 of MU763192.1, read as the reverse complement.
TTGTAAGTTCGCTTATGTGTCTCTTCTCTCCTTTTTTCCTCCAGCTGTTGACCAATTTCTAGGCCTTACTTAGTAAACATATACATAGCTTAATAAGATGCCTTTCTGAGCATTTATAGGTTTACTGAAGTTCTTTGCTCGGTACCTCGTAGAACTTACGAATATTGCTATATCGTATTTCATAGACCTGAATCCTTACCGCATCTATGTAGGTCATACTATACCATAAATCTTACTTCGATTTATCATTACTGAGGTCTGCAACAAACTCCAGGTTACTCTCGTTGCTTATCCTTAAGACCGATGGTCTAATTTTATCTCATACTATTTTACTTTCTTCCATTTATTGTTGATTCACCATTTACCACTAATAAATTGATCTTTTATGTAACAACATCGCTAGGGCTCATGTCTCATCATGGATAACCAAAATAATTAGATTGATCTACCTAGGGGTAATACTATACTTCCGTAACCATACTTTATAGCATCCCAATGTGACTCACCTTATATAGGTATTTTAGTCCCTTACAATTCATGAAATCGTCTTCAAGTCATTACTCAATCGAAGACCCAAATGTTATCCTTTATCTATCATAATTACGCCCTTATTCCACTAGCAGGACAGTATTCCCTCTTTTCTAAATGCTACTAGTCTTGAACTGTATTAAGTTTATTCAGGTTATACTAAGCCTTATGTAATTTAGAGAACCCATAAGCTCTCTCTAATTTTCGTGGATTAATCCCGAGGGCTTATCCATTCTCGTCACCTTGTCACATTCCCTTTCCTTATTTTCACGACCCCAATCCCGGTCGTGATGGCGCCCAATGCAATGCTAGGCAAGCCTAACCATTTCAACACTCTCAACCCATGTACGAAACTCATTACCAATTAATGGAGTTAAATTACAAGTTTAACATGATTTCAATCCGTGATAATAGGTAAAATAGTGCGGAGAAACCATAAGGATACCAATACAACTCCCAAAATATCTGGTGTCACGAGTCTAAAGCCTCTAAATACAACTGAGTAGCAAATCTACACATATGAGAGTCTAGAATGCGGAAACAAAAGGGTTAAGGGGAGAAATCGGGTCCTGCGGATGCCAGGCAGCTAACTCGATAACTCCGGTGACAGTCTGGACAGCAGCAAAACAACTTTACTAAGTCTCCGGGATACCTGTATCTGCACACATGGTGCATGGAGTAAAGTGAGTACTCCGACTCAGTGAGTTATAGCAATAAATAACGACTGAAGATAAGAAAACTCAAAAAAACACTATGCAGTTCTATATAAAAACAGTAAGTGCAGTAAACAACAGCTAAATGAAGAAAACAGGTGAATACCCCTCAAACCAGTACACAACTCATTTACTCCTCTCAATGTCCAGTAATTTACTTGTACTGCTGCGGCGTGCAGTCCGATCCGTACAGTATACTACTGCGGCGTGCAGTCCGATCCATATAATATACTACTGCGGCATGCAGTTTGATCCACATATAT
>MU763192.1:25586-46179 GCA_026770625.1 Nicotiana glauca | reverse complement strand
ATATATATATATATATATATATATATATATATATATATATATATATACTGCTACGGCGGCGTGCCCGATCTGGTATATATCAAATACCCTCACAATGGGGTCCTTGACCGCTCTCAGTCAATATAACTTGGCCTCTCGGGCCCACTCAGCTAAGGGTTCTACAGGACGGCACAAGGCCCCAAACATGGCAACCAGCGGAAAATATACTAATATTAATTAAGTCTTAGTCAAAAATACAGTAGAGTCATCAATCGGGATGGACCGAGTCCAATTCCCCAGCAGCAACAAACCCCACGCTCATCGTACAGCGTGTGTCTCATCTCAACATAGCACCACATAGTGCAAATCTGGGGTTTCAAACCCTCAGAACATCATTTATAACCATTACTCACCTCAAGCTGGCCGAAATCCTAGCTCGCTTTGCGCTTGCCATGCAAATCAACCTCCTCTTGCATAGAATCTAGCAAAAACTACAAGGAATACATTACAACAGGGTAAGGGAACATAACCCAATCGAAAAGACTATAAAATTATCAAAAATCATGAAGTTGGCAAAACCCGAGCCCCGGGCCCACTTCTTAAAAAATTACAAGATTTATATCACCGGATTTCTCATCTCGCTACGAGTTCGTACATATCAAATTTACCAAAATCGGAGTCTATTTGACCCTTCAAATTTCAATTTTAAATCACCAAGTCTCCAAGCCCTAGCTTTACTCCCTTTTTATGAATTTCAACCAATTTCCATGTTAAATCTATCATAATTTTATGTATTTAGGACAAGGAACTTACCTCCAATCACACCTAGTCGAAATTCCCTTTCAATTCCGTCCAATAGCTCTCAAGCTCTCTTAAAAATGGTGGAAATAACATAAGCTTCGCGGAACAAAAATGAATATAAAAACCCTTCTGGCTCCAGGGGTTTCCACTTCTGCAGTCCCCATCTCCACTCCCGCGATACCACTTCTGCTATTCCTTTTTGCTTTTGTGGAATTTCATTCAAAATCCCATACCGCTTCTGCGGTCACTCTTCCGTATTTGCGGACCCGCATATGCGGATAACCTTCCGCTTCTGCGGAACTTCATCATAAGTCCAAAATCACTTCTGCGATTACCCATCCACTTCTGCGGAAGCGCTTGTGCGCGAAATATGATCCGCTTATGCGGAACTACCCTACTAAGCCATTGACTGCTTTTACGACCCTCCATACGCTTCTGCGGAATCGCTTCTGTGGTCCAGTTCCGCAGAAGAGAAAATATCAGATACCAACTAAAACCTGCAATTCCCCAACTCAAATTTCATCCCGTTAGCCATCCGAAATCACCCTGAGGCCCCCGGGACCTCAACCGAAAGCACCAACACATCCCAAAACATCGTTCAAACTTGTTCCAATCATCAAAACACATCAAACAACACTAAAACCATTAAATCACAGCGCATTCAAGCCTAAGTTTCTTAAAAACTTCTGAAATACGCAGAAGACATTAAAGAGGCTAAATGTCTCATTTCCATTTAAAACCAATCCAATTCGGCTCAATCACCTCAAATACCGATAATGAAGCATAGAAAAACATAAAGATGAGGGAAATTGGGCGGTAACTCACGTGACGAAGGGCCGAGTCGTCACATCCTCCCCAACTAAAACAGACGCTCGTCCTCGAGCAGGTCAAGAAACATACCTGGAGCCTTAACCAAGTGAGGATATCTGCTCCGCATCTCCCTCTTAGTCTCCCAAGTAGCCTCCTCCACGGGCCGACCTCTCCACTGCACCTTCATTGAGGCTATATCCTTTGATCTCAACTTTTGAACCTGACGACCCAAAATAGCCACTGGCTCCACATCATAGGTCAAATCATCACCCAACTGAACAGTGCTGAAGTCAAATACATGAGATGGGTCCCCAACATACTTCCGGAGCATAGATACATGAAATACTGGATGCACGCTCGACAAGGTGTACGGAAAAACAAGCTCATACGCCACCTCCCCAATCCTCCTAAGTACCTCAAAAGGCCCAATGAATTGCGGACTCAGCTTCCCTTTCTTCCCAAACCGCATAACACCCTTCATGGGCGAAACCTTCAGCAAGACCTTCTCACCTACCAGATAGGACACATCCCGAACCTTCCAGTCTGCATAACTCTTCTGACGCGACTGTGCTATACGAAGCCTCTCCTGAATCAGCTTCACCTTCTCTAAGACATCCTGAACCATCTTTGTCCCCAATAGCCTAGCCTCCCCGGGCTTGAACAATCCAACTGGAGATCTACACCGCCTCCCATACAACGCCTCATATGGAGCCATCTAAATGCTCGACTGATAACTGTTGTTGTTGGCAAACTCTGCAAGCAGCAAAAACACATCCCATGAACCCCCAAAATCAATAACACATGCACGCAACATGTCCTCCAATATCTGAATAGTGCGCTCGGACTGCCCGTCCGTCTGAGGATGGAATGCTGTGCTCAATTCTACCTGCGTACCCAACTCCCGCTAAAATGTCCTTCAGAACTGAGAAGTGAACTGAGTTACCCTATCTGAGATAATAGACACTGGAACCCCATGCAATCGGACAATCTCCCATATAAAGATCCCTTCCAGCAACTCTGAAGAATAAGTAGTACATATTGGAATGAAGTGCACAGACTTGGTCAGCCGAACCACAATCACCCAAATCGAATCGAACTGCTTCAAAGTCCGAGGGAGGACAATCACAAAGTCCATGGTAATCCTTTCCCACTTCCACTCGGGAATAATCATCCGTTGAAGTACACCGCCTGGCCTCTGATTCTCGTACTTAACCTGTTGATAGTTGAGACACCGAGCTACAAAACCCACTATATCCTTCTTCATCCTCCTCCGCCAGTAGTGCTATCTCAAATCCTGATACATCTTCACGGCACCTGGATGGATAGAATACCACGAGCTGTGGGCCTCCTCCAATATCAAATCTCAGAGCCCATCCATATTGGGCACACAATTCCGACCCTGCATCCTCAACACTCCATAACTATCAATTGTCACATCTTTGGCATCATCATGCTGAACCCTGTCCTTAAGGACAAGCAAATGTGGATCATCATAGTGGCATTCTCTGATGCGGTCATACAAGGAAGACCGAGAAACAACGCAAGCCAACACTCGACTAGGTTCTAAAATATCTAACCTCACCATCCGATTGGCCAAAGCCTGAACATCAACTGCAAATGACCTCTCCCCAAGTGGGATATATGCCAAGCTACCCATACTAACCGCCTTCCGGCTCAAAGCATCGGCCACCACATTAGCCTTCCCCGTGTGATATAGAATGGTAATATCATAGTCCTTGAGTAACTCCAGCCACCTCCGCTGCCTCAAATTAAGATCTTTTTTCTTGAATAGATGCTGAAGACTGCGATGATCGGTGAATACCTCATAGGATACTCCGTACAAATAGTGCCTCCAAATCATCAAAGCTTGAACTATGGTAGCCAACTCCAAATCATGTACAGGGTAGTTCTTCTCGTGGGACTTCAACTGACGAGAAGCATATGCAATAACTCTACCCTCCTGCATCAACGCACATCCTATCCCAACTCTCGAAGCATCACAATATACAATGTAAGAACCTGAAGCTGATGACAATACCAACACTGGAGCTGTGGTCAAAGCTGTCTTGAGCTTCTACAAGCTCTCATCGTACTCATCCGACCACACAAATGGAGCACCCTTCTGAGTCAACTTGGTCAAGGGTGATGCAATAGAGGAAAATCCCTGAGCAAACCAGCGATAATACCCTTCCAACCTAAGAAAACTATGAATGTCCGTGGCTGAGGTCGATCTAGGCCAACACTGCACCGCTTCTATCTTCTTCGGGTCGACCTGAATACCCTCGCTGGACACCACGTGTCCCAAGAAAGCCATTGAGTCAAGCCAAAACTAACACTTGAAGAACTTTGCATAAATCTTCTCCTCCCTCATTCTCTGTAATACCACTCGCAAATGCTGAGCGTACTCCTCCTAGCTATGCGAGTACACCAATATGTCATCAATAAAAACAATCATGAATGAATCCAGATATGGCCAAAATACATTGTTCATCAAGTACATGAATGTGGCTGGGGCATTGGTCAGCCCAATGGACATAACAAGAAACTCATAGTGCCCAAATCTAATCCTGAAAGCAGTCTTCATAATATCGGAATCCTTGATCTTTAACTGGTGATAGCCTGAACGGAGATCAATCTTGGAGAATACCGTTGCCCCCTAAAGCTGGTCAAATATATCATCAATACGAGGCAGGGGATACTTGTTCTTCACTGTCACTTTTTTCAATTGCCTGTAGTCAATGCACATTCTCATTGTGCCATCCTTTTTTTCACAAATAAAACCGGTGCACCCCACGATGACACACTAGGCCAGATGAACCCCTTATCTAGGAGTTCCTGAAGTTGATCTTTCAATTCTTTCAACTCTGCTGGTGCCATCCGATATGGAGGAATGGAAATGGGCTGGGTGCCCGACACTAGGTCAATACCAAAATCAATGTCCCTTATCCGGTGGCATGTCCGGTAGGTCTACAGGAAACACATCGGGAAACTCCCTCACAACTGGGACCGAATCAATACTAGGAGTCTCAGCTCCAACATCCCTCACAAAAGCCAAATATGATGGACATCCTTTCCCGACCATACGCTGGGCCTTTAGGAAAGAAATCACCCTACTAGGCACACAATCAGTCAAACCACGCCACTCGATCCTCGAAACACCCGGTATAGCCAACGTGACTATCTTAGAATGGCAGTCCAAGATAGCATGACACGGAGATAACCAATCCATGCCCAAAATAACATCAAAGTCCACCATGCTCAATAGCAAGAGATCAACTCGGGTCTCCAGACCCCGAATAGTCACAAAACACGACCGATATACATGGTCTACAACAATAGTATCGCCCACTCGGGTAGATACATGAACAGGTAAAGCAAGACACCCACGGGTCGTACCCAAATGATGAGCAAAATAAGAAGACACATAGGAATAGGTGGAACCAGGATAAAATAAAACTGAGGCATCCCTGTGGCAGACTGAAATAATACCTGTGATAACAACATCCGAATCAATAGCATCTGACCTGCCCTCAAGAGCATAGAAGCGGGCCTGACCACCGCCCGACCAGCCTCAACCTCTTGGGCGACCCCTGACTGCCTGACCCTCACCCATAGCTGGCGGGGCGGGTCCTGAAGAAACTGGGCCAGAAGATGAGGGTTGACCCCTCTGCTGAGATGAACTGGCGGCATGGCGAGGACACTCCCTCCGTATATGCCCGAACTCACCATACTCGTACCAACTCCCAGGTGTTGAGAACTGGGACTGAAGGGAACCCCTCGCGCCAGAGTGGCTAGCTGATGCACTCGGCCTGGAGGAACCCTGAACACATGGAGCATGAGATGAACTCTGTGCTAGAAGAGCACTGAGAGATGGCTGACTCTGTCGAGAGCCCTTATAACCGTGACCAGAAGATCCATCACGATACTTAGTTCTAGCTGACTGTGCGGGCCAGAAAGAACATCCTTGGCCTTGCTTAAACTGGCCCCTCGAAGGAGCGCCACTAGGACTACCAGAACCTCGATGACTGTTGGCCTCCCTCTCATCACGATCCTGGCGGCGAACTGACTCAATATCTCGTGCTATATTCACCACCTCCTCAAAAGTAGCACCAAGCACTCTCTCTCTAGTCATCAGAATACGGAGAGGGCAGTGGAGATCATCAAAAAACCTTCGGATACGCTCACGGTCCGTCGGGACAAACCAAGCTACATGTCAAGACAACTTAGAAAACCTCATCTCATACTGTGTCACTGACATCTCTCCCCGCTTTAGTCCCTCAAACTGTCTACACAGTTCCTCTCTGCGGGACAGTGGTACATACTTCTCTAGGAAGAGAGTGGAGAACTGCTGCCAAGTCAAAGGTGCTGCACCCACCGGCCTACGCCTCCCACCATGTGAAGGCCGCTCCAATAAACTAAAATGTAGTAAAAGACACACCGCTGGTCTCAAGAATCACCGCTGTGCGGAGCATCCACTGACATCTATCGAGAAAACCCTGGGCATCCTCGCCCTCAGCTCCAATACAAACTGTCAATATCTGGGCCAATGTCTCTTGGAGACCCGGTATCATAATAGGCACAACTGGTGCCTGAACCGGTGCTGCTGGAGCCGGGTCCTCAGCTGGGGCAACTAAAGGATCCACAGATGCTGCCCCTACTGCTTTGCCTCTACCACGACCACGTCCACGGCCTCTAGTAGCCTCAATTGGTGGTACTGGTGGTAGTCTGCCACGTCCATTATCTCGTGTCCTCACAATCTGTGAGAGAATTGAATAAAGAGAACTTTAGTATTCGGATCAACAAGTTCACACGACAAGAATTTCAAGAATGTAGAATTTTCCTAAAGGTTCTGCAGCCTCTCGATGATAAGTACAGACGTCTCCGTACCGATCCGCGAGACTCTACTAAATCAGCTCATGACTCGCGAGACCTAGTAACCTAGGCTCTGATACCAACTTGTCACGACCCCAATCCTGATCGTGATGGCGCCCAACGCAATGCTAGGCAAGCCCAACCATTTCAACACTCTCAACCCACGTATGAAACTCATTACCAATTAATGGATTTAAATTACCAGTTTAACATGATTTCAATTTGTGATAATAGGTAAAACAGTGCACAAAAACCATAAGAATACCAATAAAACTCCCAAAAGATCCGGTGTCACAAGTCTAGAGCCTCTAAATACAACTGAGTAGAAAATCTATACATATGAGAGTCTAAAATGCGGAAAAAAAAGGGATAAGGGGAGAAATCGGGTCCTGCGGACGCCAGGCAGCTACCTCGATAACTCCGGTGACAGTCTGGACAGTAGCAAAACAACTCTACTAAGCCTCCGGGATACCTGTATATGCAAACATGGTGCAGAGAGTAAAGTGAGTACTCCGACTCAGTGAGTAATAGCAATAAATAATGACTAAAGATAAGAAAACTCGAAAAAGACACTACGCAGTTCTGTATAAAAACAGTAAGTGTAGTAAACAACAGCTAAATGAAGAAAACAGGTGCATACCCCTTGCTTTTTCTTTTTTTATTTTATGAGTACACAACTCATTTACTCCTCTCAATACCAAGGAAGGGTGGGACATAAGGCCCACACCTGAAACTATGCGTGCCGGTGTAGGGGTTGAATGTGACTTGGGATGAAACTGATATATTGGTGAAATTGTGATTTTTCCCCCAAAGTAGGATGAAACTAATACCTGTAAATTGGAATACCCACACGGCATACATGGGAAGGCAGCTTAGCCAATTAGGCCGTGATCAGACGCAATGCCTCACACATGCTGGTATTGTGCTGGGAATCATAAAAACTGGAAATTTTAAAAACTGGAAATTTGTTTTTGTGGTACATGTCTCTAAAGGGACGACCTAGCCAATCGGGTCGTGATCAGACTCCGTGCTAACAATGACGGTGGTATAATCTATATCGGTGCTAGTGATCTCCCAACCAAATATTTATATATATTATTTTCATAAACTAGAAGATTTACATGTTTCAAGTTGGATGCTAGTATATTGTTGACTTTGGCTAACTGTTTTTTGTTTTCTTTTCTTGTATGGTTATTCTATTCTGAAAGAGGATTTTTAGCCTTACATACTAGTGCTATTTGACGGCACTAATGCTCCTTTTGCCGGGGGCGCTGTATCATTTTATGATACATGATGTTCCACAGCAAGCGGCATCATCCAGTGATAGTAGTATTATCTTCCCAGCAGACTTGGTGAGCCCCACTCTGTCCCGGTGTCATGTCATATATCTTTTGTTCGTTTTCTCATCATGTTTTGAGGTATAGCCGAAGCCTTGTTGCCGGCATTTCCCTATTTCTCTTCTATTATACTTAGAGGCTCCGTAGACTGTTTGTGGGTGGTGGTTGATGTTGGGCTTCAGGATTATAAATGTTAGTATTCAATAAGCATGCTTTTCATTAAACTTGTAAACTTGTTATATCTTGAAAACTACGAATGAAGTCATTAACGAAAATAAAATAAAGTCGCTAATGGAAGATATTTTAGTGTTTTTATTAAATGGGATAACATTCCATCATTATTCATGAACTAGTTTGGGTAGAATAAAATCTAGCAGGCTTGCTCAGTCGGGTTTACTCGGTTGAGCACCGGTCACTTTCCCGGTTTGTGGGCGTGACACTATATTAACAAGAAAGAGTGACAATCCTAAATGCCTTGTAGCCGACTGCTTATAAGTGGGGTGCACCACATACCCATAAACAAGACTCTACCAGACACAACTTGTAGATTCCCTAGGACAAAACTTCTCTAATACCATTTTTGTCACAAAGCAATCATATGGGCCACAACGGGTACACGGTACCTTACTCAATTGAGTACCAACATACATATCATTCTTATCATACTCTCATTGGCAAACTATCCAAACGGGCCATCATGGGATAACAAGAATAAACATAAGGGAATACTAAATATAGGACGACCAACCTAATATAAAAACTTATACATCCTATAAGGCCAACATGATCATTTTTAAACTAAACATAGCCGCAAGGCCCTACTAGTATTCGTATATATGACATCTGTCTACAAGCCTCTAAGAGTACATAAGTATCATAAAGGTCGGACTGAACCCCGCCATACCAATCAATACATGTCCTAATTATACTGACGAAATAAGAAACTCCAGAGCAAATGGAGCGCACCAACATCTTCCGGTGAGCTGATAGCCTACTAGGAGGACTCTCGACTTGTCTATCGGGACCTGCGCGCATGAAACACAGAGTCCCTAGACAAAAGGGACGTCAGTACATACAATGTACCGAGTATGTAAGGAATGAAAATCAGTAAATAATAGACATGAGAGAAACATGGAGTAAAAGACTCCACATGTAAGTCCGGATAACTTTATAAATCATGAAATATTCATAGTGTTTTGCATATGCCTATGAATGTAAGGTCGTGCATAGGTACATGTGTTCATTGTTGATACCCAAATTTTTCCCTATACATTTTCTAATATGCAAAACACTTTCAAAATTGCATATGTATGCATATATAAGTATGTCCAAATATTTTATCATTTTTCCTTAATTTTTAAAGGCTTTCAAATCAATTTATTTCCCTATTTTTATTCATAAAAACCTGATAATAATATATAAAATTATTATTTTGGTGGTTCACTCGTAGAATTCTCAAATTTATGCTAAACTATAGCTCAAATATATTTTTCATATTGATTTAGTATTTTTAAGCTAAATTGCATATAATTACAATATTAGCCTCCTTTATGATTTGATTGCATTTATATTTATAATATTAAGTCCAGTATTTTTAAATTGATAATTATATGTTATAAATAAATTTAAGTACTTTCAATTTGTTTCCAAAGTTTAATTTGCTATTTTTTATTAAAAAATGGGGAAAATGGCTATTTAAAATATAGCCAAATTTCATTTCAATTGTAGCCTAATTGAACCCCAATTAAACCCAATTGAACCCCATCCCAATTCCTAAAATTACCCGACCCATAGGCTATTTGAATGACCTGCCCGGCACCCCGTTTAATCTAGGTCGTTGATCAAAATGATCAACGGTCACATTTCATCCTTTCTTTTTTTAATTTACCACCCCCAACCCTAATCATTGCTACCTACCAGCCATCTCTGAACCCCCTAGTCACTCAAACTCTCTCGAAGGTTCTCAAACCCTAGCGACAATTTCTGCCCTAAAAACCACCGGAATCCATGGCTTCCAAGGCTTTGGAGGCCCTATACTCACCTCCTATTGCTCCTACATGTGTGGTCCTTGAAGATTCAAGGCCTGGCCATGATGAAGTTTGGTCCAGGCTTCATTCGATTTGAGTTCCACGGTCATCTCCGACCTAGCTCCGGCGTACCATGGATGCTCGAGCCTGATTTTTATTTCTCCGACTTAGATCGATGACCTTTCAAAGCCTTTCTCACTACTAGGGTTCTTCTTAAACCCTAACCCTTCGAGGTTTTTTCTTATTCCTTTAGATTCGTTGTGTATCTATGCTTTCCCTAAGTTCTAAAATGATTTCCCTGGCTTTTCTTGCAACGAAAAATTACTTTCAAAACCATTTCTTTTTTGATCTAGGGTTTTCTAAAAAGTTTAAATGTTTCTCTATTCTTTTGTGTCTATTTTCCTCTACTATGTTCTTATATTTTCTTATGCTTCTGCTCCTTATTAAACGTCTCAGCACGTTTCTACTACTAATCTTAACAATTTTTCTATTTTTATGTTTCATGTTAGTTTCTTCTACTCTTGAGCTCTTCTACTGTTCTCTGCATGTTGCCTTTCTATCATGTTTCTCATGAGTTTCAGTTGCTGAGAGGAACATGGTAGAGGTTTTAGTTCTTTCTAAGACCTCTAAACCTATTTCGAGTCTCTAAAATGAGTTTCAAAACACTTGTTTTTCGCATGATTCCAGCTTTTGCTAAACTCTTCTAAGAACTGTACATCGGATCCTTTGTATGCTGCTAAACGATACTTCTCATCTACTTTTGCTGATCTATGTGACGACTATGCTTCTGTGGTCTATGTTCTATTGATTTTTACAATAACACAACATCTTCTTTCATGCTTGACATGTCTATATGCCCTTTATATGCAATAAATTTCCCTCTAAAATGGTTTGCAAATTTGCATTTAATTCAGACTTCCTTTTGAGTATGTCTGATTGATTTTCTTTCCTTGTTTGCTGATTCTCTCTGGGACTCGACCTAAGTTAAAACCCTTCTTTACTTTTGCGACTTAGTTCATTCATGGGTCAGTAATTACAAGATCCCTTGCTTTGATTTCCTAGTTGTTAATTGGTTTTCTTGTATTATTTGTACAACCGTGTACTTAAAAATCTTGTCCATAAATAACCTTTTATGTATTTTCCCCTAATTACATGTTGTGCACAAAGTGCTTATTCAATTTCTTTCCTTAAATTGTTTTTACCCGTTTGAATCTGAATCCCTTAATTAAGGGAAGTCTTGTGTAATTGATGCCTAATTGACAATCAAGTTCCTTAACTATTTTTCTTAGATTATTTCTGCCTGGTTTTCTACACTATAAAAGGCATGACCCTTTTCAAATAAATAGAATTGAGAAATCTTCTGAACTCATACTCTCATAATAATATTCTTTTCTTGTCAGCAGTGTGGCCTATTTATAAGACCTATTGTTTTCCTTTGTTTGTTTCTCTGAACCTAGTATGTCCGGTTTTAATTTTAGCATCACAACAACGTGTTTCTTTACAGCTTGTGTGTCCATGTCTACTTATCGTTTATGCAAAGTTCAGTATTGAAATTAGCCTGTTTATTTCTTTTTTCCTGTTTCTATTATGAATCCCTATTCCCTATCCCCCTTATGTGTTTTGGTTTGGTTTAAGACATGGAAATATGTAAATTGTTGTCCATGAATTAAACTTGATCCTTTAAGATCCCAGCCTCTCAACAGTGTGTGCTAACAGGCCTAAGGGTATGCCATCATCTCCCATTGCTGGGTATGCCCACCAGCCAGCTTTTTTGCCTATAGCAACTTCCCATTCCCCTATACCCTTATGTGTACTGATTTAAGCTGCGTCCCATTTCCCTTTCCCCATTCAAAATTCTACTTCTACACTTGCACTCTCTTTTAGTCCCTAAGTTCTTCCCCCCTCTTGTGAGCCTTTCCTTGGGACCTTGAGTTCCCTCTAAACTTGGACACCTGAGGGTTGGCCCTTCCACACTGCACTATGTCTTAATCTGGTGATCCATTTGGTTGTAAGCACTGCCCATAGTTCATATGAGACTCTTAGGAAACTTTGACACACCCCAAATAGGAGAAAGGCTTTGAAATATGATCTCTCAGAGTTGGTTTACCGCACACATCAGACAGGAAGTCTGAATCAGGCTCTCCTTGGTTGTAGTTTTACTTTCTGATGTATTTTTCATTACTTTACTTCTTTTTTGGGTTGTAATAACTTTGTAATAAAACTCTAGAGGATGGCTAGCGAAAAAGGGAGGGGTAACCGTGTATGCAAAGGTGTAGATATCCTGCCTATAGGGGTTTCTGAATTTCTGCACTCCCATATATAGACACCATGTCTTTAGGAATCTTGCATACACTCATATATAGATACCATGTCTTTAGGAATCCTGCATACTCTCATATATAGATACCATATCTTTAGTAATCCTGCATACTCTCATATATAGATACCATGTCTTTAGCAATCATGCACACTGTCACATATAGATACTATATCTATAGGAATCCTGCATTGTCTCATATGGATTCCATGTCTACAATTATTTGAAATGCGAATTCAAAATATGCATATATAAAACCTGCCTATAGGTCTTTCTGCATCCACTTTCATTAGGCAAACATGTTTATAGGTCTTAAATAACTAACTGCAATTAGATATCATGTTCATATAAAAATACAACACCTAGATATCATGTTTTTAGGATTTCTGTATTTCTCTACGTCTATAAAAGTGTTCTAATGTTGACAAATGTATAGAAAGCATGCCTATAGGAGCTATTAATCAAGTGTGAATCTCTTCACTCGCTTGTAAGTCTAAAACCAATAATAATGCCTTACCAGTTGCAGAACTTATGATCTTTTTGCTAAAACTCGCCTTTCTTTAATAACCGACAACTTTTTTTAAACAAGTATGTATTCATTTTAATTCATTGTTTCTCAAATCAGTAGATATCATGCCTGTAGGACCCTCGTCCAACACTTAGGCAAACTATAGGGTGAATTTTATAAATTGAATAAGATTTTATTAGCTACAACCAGTAGGCAAGCCTGAGTCGGGCTTCCTATCTGAACTATGTAATAAATCAGTCTGCCTCAACCCTTTAATTTTAATTAGACCTTAAGTAGTATGTGTAAGTCATGCTAATCACTTGCTTTCTCTGTTTAAAGGAGGTGTCTTTGAGCCTTTTATTTATTTATATGCTTTCCCAAAACTTGCTATATGTGTTTTTGGCTGTCACCTTAGTATTTTACCTTTTGAAACCAAAAATAAGCCGATATCTCCTCCCTTTAGGATTAGTAGTCCCAGTACCTCCGGGGCTGATAGGATTGGGGTGGGTAATAGCATTCAATAAGTAAACGATACCATTCTGCACTTTAATACCTTAATGGGGCAGGAAATGGTTGATATGGATATGATGACCATGCGATAACATCACGTGTAGCCCCTCACTAACAAGTGATTACCGGATGTTGTGTGGGGTGATCCATATAATTAATAAACCTAGGACCCCCCCCCCCCTTTGTTCTTTGTTTCTTTTAAATCTTTTTAAAACCATTTCTTCTAAGAAAATCAACCCTTTTTAGTCCTTGCTAACTTTGTTTATTTGTAACCATTATGCGAAAATCCTTACTTACTTGAAGTTTTATTTGCCTATGTGCCATTTGTACTTAAGTCACACTAGTAGTTTGGCCGGGAACCACACTTGTGGATCCTGAGGGCGTGCCTAACACCTTACCCTTTGGATAATTTCAAGCCCTTACCCAATCTCTGGTTATCCAAATTAAACCCTTCTTTGTGTCCTAATACACTTAAATCATTAGGTGGTGACTCTTCAATTCCAAAACCCAATTCCCAAAAGGGAACGAGTTGATAAGCCCGATTTCGCAAGAAAAAGGGGGCGCGACAACATGGCGACTCAGCTGGGGATTTTCTTTTAGCATTTTACTATTTCAAGCTATTACTGTGACTTTGCATTTATTATATGCCTTTATTTGTTTAATCCCTTTAAGCATTTAATTCCTTCTCTTACTACAAAGCTGACTTGTCTTTTGTTTCTTTCCCTTATTTCTTTTACTGCCTTCCTTTACTGCATTCCTTTATTACTGTTTAAATTATTGTAGTTATTACTTTTTGAACGTGCAAATACATGTCAACTTGTTTTAATAATTGCAACTGCATATTTTCAACATCATATTCCACTCGTGCCAAATAAAATACCATAGCAATGCTTATAATGAGTGGTTGTGCCTTTCCGATATTATCACCCCCTAAATCTAGCAAAGCCATATTTGCGGTAAGACCAGTTGATCAACAGCGCAGTCAACGGTTCCGCGCCTTTCCCTCTTCAGTTGTCCGCTCAAGGGTACTGGTCTAATACATTATAGAAACCTTACTCTGTTTAATTATGCATGCATCATGGTCAAACCTAGCCGAGTCAGTTATGTTGTCCGCATAATGACTCTTTAAGATAGCCTTATCTAAAGTCCACTAGGTTTTTCCTAAACCCAAACGGACACTACCAGGTTTTGTGCATTTATTTGGAGAACTAAATATTTCTATGCCAATTATTGATATTTAATATTCAAGTCTGGTGGGGATAAGGGCATAACCCTTTGTCTTGCTGAAACATAAGGCACGAAGCCCTCAGATTCGGCATGGTCACCAAAATCCACCCCAAACTACTAAGCTAGTGGACGGATTTTCACTCCAGTGATTATATTCTCATTCGGAAATATTTGGGGAACCTACCCTCTCTTTTGGAAATTCAACCCAACAACAAGATCATAGAAGCTGCTACTATGTTCTGGGATTATGATAGGTTTGTGTTCCATTTTGGAGACATTGAGATGACACCCCTACCCGAGGAAATAAGAGGACTAGCCGGTATACCATGGGAAACTCTGGGTTTGTTAATGCCGTAAAACTGCAAAGGTAGAGGTTTTCTCAAAATGATGGGTCTAAAAAAGAATCCAGACTTGACATGTTTGAAAGAGTCGTAAATTACCTTTGACTATTTGTACGAGAGGTATGGTCACAACAAATCTTACCCTACTTATAATGATGAGTTCGCCCTTACATCATTAGGGCATATTCACCGAAGGTTCTTTGTCTTCATGTTCTGTTTCCTGAGGATGATAGTGTTTCCAATGAAGAAAGGAAGGATCCATACTATGCTAGCTATGGTCATCAAAACTCTAATGGAGGGAATTGACGGACAACCATTCAGTCTCGTATCAATTATCATTGCAGAGATATACCGAGCCCTAGTAGGTGTCAACAGGGAGCCAAACAGTTCAAGGGTTGTAATCTTCTACTCCAACTTTGGCTCGTGGAACATGTCCAAAAGGGTGAGTACCGACACAAAATCCATCGAAGGGACTGGGATGATCATATTGCTTTTCATCACCCAAAGCGAATGAATTACATGCCAATATGTTTGCCCAACCGGAGAATTCTAGAGAATGGGTCGAACTTTTCGAAAATCTGACTGAGGACCAAGTACAATGGATGTTCGAGTGGTTCCCAACCGAGGAGTTTATCATCCAATCCAGGGACGCACCTTTCTTAATACTAATCAGCTTAAGAAGAATGTAACCTTACGTACCTCATCGGGTTATGAGACAAGCGGGTAGGAAGCAGGTTATACAAAGGGTCGACAAGATGAGTCACTTCCGGGCTGACTTCCATAACAACGATAGCCCTTACAAGTGCCAGGCTCAGCATATGTGGCATTACAAGATTTTCATGGGAAGGAACACCATTGAACCGGATAGATACCATGCAGGTTGTGCTCCTTATTATTCAGACTGGTTGGAGGACAATGGTCTGGGTCAACCCGGGTTTGTTAGATGTCATAGGGTCATCGATGAAAAGGCTGAAGCACAGGTCAAGTACAACCATCTGCGAAAGAGAATCCAAGAATACGAAAAGGAGCACCGCGAGATACAGGAAGCCAATCAAAAACTAATTGAAGAATGGAAGGATATGGCTGTGAGCGCCATCAAACGTTTGGTATATTTAGAGAGAGAGAGGTATAGTAGAGTTGGAAAAGAAGTTTCTAAAAAGGGTCGAAGACTGTCGGACTGCTGCTAGGACTGCACAAGCTAGTTTCTGAGAGGTATAGTAGAGTTGGCCAGAGCTTACTTACTACTAGGACTGCACAAGCTAGGGAACTTTTTCGATGGAGCCCATGATGCAGAGTTTGGGGAAGGTCCCTCTGGGACCAAATAGACAGGAATTTCCATTTCCACTTTATAAAATGTAGTAAGGCCAATGGCCATTAGTGATTTTTATTTTCTTGATATTTAGTGTCGTTTTGGGATTCGTCTACCTTTTATCAATGAAATGAGGAATTTATCATTCTAAGGTCTCCAATTTAACTTGTCGCTAGGCATACCTCGGGTACAACGAGGTCCCAAAATTTGGACAGGCTTTATATTTCAAGCACTACGTGTTTAAATATTGCAACATTTTTCTAATGATCCTCACTAACTTGTTACCTTTTTGTTTTACTTTTTGTTTATTTCCCCTCCCCAAAAGATTAGTTTGTAAACTCTAGCAACATCATCATATTTTACGAGATCTAAGGGCCCTCCACCTACTCCTCCTGCCAGTCCTGTCAGACACAAGAACAAAGGGAAGATGGAAGATTTGAACAACGCCAGAAAAGAGAAATCAAATGAACGGATAGAGGTCACTCATGGTCACGGTACTCTGGTCCACAATGAAAGTGCATCCCAACTAGAACAAAAGCTATTGATGTTTCAGGAAGAACTTGATCAGTTCCGGAACTTGATGTTTCAGGAGGAATTTGATCAGAGGTTGCTTTCCCAAATACTCCAAATCCTATACCTCCATGAAATATCCCAATGCAACAAAACCATCCCGCTCCTCACCACCACTGCAATGCCTGCCATACCTCAAATAACACCACACTGCTCATCCCAGAACTCCAAAACTAAACAAATAACAATTTCCACACCCAACATAATACCCCCAACTATGTAGAGATTGTGCCACACTCCACCTAGCCCATCTCAAGCACACTCGAGTTCGAAGATAAGGACTTGCTCATTAGAAATCTGGCCGAAGAGCTTAAAAGGTTGACTATTAGAATTCAAGGCGTTTAAGGTAGTAAGGGAATTGAGGGGCTAAACTATGAAGATTTTTGCATACAGCCCGATGTCGAACTACCCGAGGGGTACAAACCTCCAAAGTTTGAGATATTTGTTAGTACAGGGGATCCAAGGGTTCACTTGAGAACATATAGTGACAAGATGGTCGGAGTGGGAAGAGACAAGAAAATCGGCATAAAGCTTTTCACGAGGAGCTTGAAGGGAGACGCCTTATCTTGGTACATTAACAAGGATCCTAAGAAGAGGTCAAACTGGGTAAGCATGGCATCTGATTTTATGGACAGATTCAGGTTCAACTCAGAGAATGCACCAGATGTGTTCTATATTCAAAACTTAAAGAATAAACCCACAGGGACCTTCCGTGAGTATGCTACTCGAATGAGATCAGAAGCTGCAAAGGTTAGGCCTGCTTTGGATGAAGAGCAAATGAACAAATTGTTTGTTTGGGACCAAGACCCATATTATTATGAGATTCTGACATAATCAATCTAGGAGAAAGTATCGAGGAAGGCATCAAGAGTGGTGTGGTTACGAACATTGAAGACTTGCAAGCTACCAATAAGGCTTTACAGTCTGGTGGTACATCCAAGAAAAGGGACGTAGGTGCTGTAATGGTTGCTCAAAGGACCAAATCCCCTATCAAGTACCAAATATACCCAATAACTCCAATCACATATCAGCATACCCAAAATTACCAAGCATCCCCACCCACTTACCATACTCCACCACCCACTTATCAGTCATCTCCACCTCCCGCATATCAGCCCACTTCATCCAAATACTCCCAACCAGCATATGTTTACCAAGCCTACAAAACCCAACCATCCCACTATCAATCACCTTCCCCACATAAAAACTTCCCTAGACCTCGACTAAATTTTGACTACAGACCTCCCAAACAGTGTACTGCCATTGTTAAACCAATTGACCAGCAGTACTTAAGCCTCAAAGCTGCTGGTTATGTCACCCCTATCCTTGCCATAACCCACAAAAACCCTTCTTAGTGGGTCAATCCAAATAAATCTTGTGCATACCGTTCTGGAATGAAAGCATATACCATTGATGAATGCCGCTCTCTAAAGGATAAGATCCAAACATTGATTGATAACAAGATCATTGTAGCAAAGGAGCCTGCTCTGAATATCCGCAGTAACCCTCTACTAGATAACAAGGGTGGAGGTGTTCACATGATCGAGACAGAGGATGACTAAGACCCCAAGGGATCAATCAGTTTAATCACAAAAGGCGACGATCGAAAGAAGCTAGTAGTCACCCTTAATCCGATTGTGGTTTAGATTCATCCTTCTGGGGACGCCGAGGTAAACATGTCCATGCCACTCGAGGTTGAAGCACCATCCTTAGAAAAGGCAGCAGCGCCGATTGAGTTTGAGTTTATGTCACCAGCAAACGCACCTAGACCCTTTGAAATTGCAATTTTACCGCCTAAGGGGCTTACTCCGTTCGGAGTAAAAATAATTATGCCAATTCTAGTGGCAATGTTCGCAGTAACACAATTTCACACTAATTCTATACCTTGGGACTACACAGTCGAGGCTAAAATAAAGGGAAAGGTCAAGTTCGGGAAAGCCGTTGCGGTACAGGGTATGATAAGAACCGGCAAGGTTTACACCCCAGAGTATTTGGCCGAGTCAAGCAAGCAATCCTCGAATCAGCCAACTATCACCAAAACTGGGCCCGATGATCTCTGGAAAAAGATACAAGCCAAAGAATACTCTGTCATTGATCAGCTAAAAAAACACCAACACAGATTTCTATCCTTGCTTTGCTACAAAGTTCCGATGCATACAAGAATGCTTTACTAAGAGTGTTGAGTGAGGCATATGTACCGAGTAACATCACCGACGGAGTGATGGAAAACATGGTAGGCCAGGTATTGGAAAGTCACAAGATCACTTTTCATGAAGATGAGCTGCCACCAGAGGGGTTGAGTCACAACAAGGCATTGCACATCACCGTGCAACGCGAAGATTATTTTATCACCAGGATTCTGATTGATGGAGGATCCAGCCTCAACATTTGTCTGTTGGTGACACTCAGGACATTAGGAAAGGGGCTGCATGAGATCAAGGACGGGACCAACAACGTCAAAGCTTTTGACGGATCCCAAAGGTCCACTATTGTGGAAATCAGCTTGTGCTTGCAAATGGGGCCTACTTGGTTTGATGTTGATTTTCAAGTGATAGACGTGTCAGCATCTTACAATCTGTTGTTGGGATGACCATGGATTCATACCACCAGGGCTGTAGCATCAATACTACAACAGGCAGTGAAGTTTGAGTGGAACCACCAAGAGGTGATCATTCACGGCGGCGGTAGCAATCCTATATATAGTCGTTAAACTATCCCAGTAATAGGAGGCAGAAGAAGGATAGGCTGGGAAACTCCACACCACATCGAGTGAGTCAACATCGTTGATAAAGACAAATGGTGGGAGAACAAAATTTAAAGCATACTGAACTGGAGCGGATACGAACATGGCAAGGGACTTGGCAATAACCTCTAGGGAATCACTAAGCCTATCAAACTAAAGAAACATGGCACCACATTCGGATTGGGATATGAGTATACTTGGGAGGAATTCAACCACTGGTCACCACCATGGCGTATTCCTTACAATCTATTAGAGTAGCCAATACCACACTTGGAACAGACTTTCCAGCCCAAGTTATCTATGGATCAGAAGAAAAGGAAGCACTGGCAATGAATTTGTTCCTAGAAGATGATGATATGGATTGTTGAATTTTTTTTAAGAAGGAGGGGGAGAAAGGCCCTTCCATACAGGCTGTAAGTGGAGGAGCATGCCTCAATAACTAGACTGTTAGAACCACCAGAGCCCGGTGAGCCTCAGGGTAGCAAGGCTGAACAAGTATCATGCACTATTTCATTTTACTAGTTGACTTTCCTTTTGCATTTTTAATTTTTGCAAGAAAGAGCTCCAATGTTCAAAAACAGTTATGGAATTCATCAAAGCATTTCATTTTTCTTATAAATCTTACTCTTATTATTTTCTCTCATTACTTTACTCAAATATTATTACTATTACTTATCTCGATGAACCAATGACTGGGACATGCAACGAGACAACGCAGCAAACAGATATAGATTCAAAGGAAGATGATATACCAGAAGAGATTGTTAAAGAAGTTGAGAATTTTGAGAAGAGACCTAAGTCCAACCTGGACGAGACTAAGATTGTTAACCTGGGAGATGCAGAAAACGTCAAAAAAACACGAATCAGCATTCATTTATCACCGTCAGAAAAGAAAGAGTACACATAATTTCTAAGAGCATATGAGGACATATTTTCCTGGTCATACAATCACATGACAACTCGTTTCCTTTTGGGAATTGGGTTTTGGAATTGAAGGTTCGCCACCTAATGATTTAAGTGCATTAGGACACTAAGAAGGGTTTAATTTGGATAACCAGAGATTGGGTAAGGGCTTGAAATTATCCCAAGGGGAAGGTGTTAGGCACGCCCTCAGGATCCACTAGTGTGGTTCCCGGCCAAACTATTGTTGTGACTTAAGTACAAATGGCACATAGGCAAATAAAACTTCAAGTAAGAGGGGATTTTCACATAATGGTTACAAATAAACAAAGTCAGCAAGGA
>MU763192.1:8044-24086 GCA_026770625.1 Nicotiana glauca | reverse complement strand
AAGATTTAAAAGAAACAAAGAACAAAGGGAAGGGGTCCTAGGTTTATTAATAATATGGATCACCCCACACAACATCCGGTAATCACTCCTCAATGAGGGGCTACACGTGATGTTATCGCATGGTCATCATATCCATATCTACCATTTCCCACCCTGTTAAGGTATTAAAGCACAGAATGGTCTCGTTTACTTATTGCATGCTATTACCCGCCCCAATCCTATCAGCCCCGGAGGTACTTAGGACTACAAATCCTAAAAGGAGGAGATGTCGTCTTATTTGTGTCTTCAAAAGGTAAAATACTAAGGCGATAGCCAAAAACACATATAGCAAGTTTTGGGAAAGAATATAAACAAATAAAAGGCTCAAAGACACCTCCTTTAAACAGGGAAAGCAAGTGATTAGCATGAATTACACATACTATTTAAGGTCTAATTGAAACTTAAAGGGTTGAGGCAGACTGATTTATTACATAGTTCAGATAGGAAGCCCGACTCAGGCTTGCCTACTGCTTGTAGCTAATAAAATCTTATTCAATTTACAAAATTCACCCTACAGTTTGCCTAAGTGTTGGACGAGGGTCCTACTGGCATGATATTTACTGATTTGAGAAATAATGAATTAAACTGAATACATACTGATTTAAAAAAGTTGTTGGTTATTAAAGAAAGGCAAGTTTTAGCAAAAGATCATAAGTTCTGCAACTGGTAAGACATTATTATGGGTTTTAGACTTACAAGCGAGTGAAGCAATTCAGACTTGATTAATAGCTCCTATAGGCATCCTTTCTATACATTTGTCAACTTTAGAACACTTTTATAGACGTAGAGAAATGCAGAAATCCTAAAAACATGATATCTAGGTATTGTATTTTTATATGAACATGATATATAATTGTAGTTGGTTGTTTAATACCTATAAACATGTTTGCCTAATGAAAGTATATATGCAAGATGCAGAAGGACCTATAGGCATATTTTCTATATGCATATGCAGAATTCAGATTTTATATAATTGTAGACATGGCATCCATATGAGAGAATGCAGGATTCCTATAGACATGGTATCTATATATGGGAGTGTGCATGATTGCTAAAGACATGGCATCAATATATGAGAGTATGCAGGATTCCTAAAGACATGGTATCTATATGTGAGAGTATGCCAGATTCCTAAAGACATGGTATCTATATATGAATGTATGCAAGATTGCTAAAGATATGGTGTCTATATATGGGAGTGCAGAAAGTAAGAAACCCCAATAGGCAGGATATCTACCCCTTTGCATACATGGTTACCCCTCCTCTTTTCGCTATCCATCCCTGAGAGTTTTATTACAAAGTTATTAGAGCCCAGAAAAGAAGTAAAGTAAAGAAAACTACATCAGAAATTAAAACTACAACCAAGGAGAGCCTGATTCAGACTTCCTGTATGATGTATGTGGTAAACCAACTCGAAGAGATCATATTTCAAAGCCTTTCTCCCATTTGGGGTGTGTCAAAGCTCCCTAAGAGTCTCATATGAACTCTGAGCAGTGCTTACACCCAAATGGATCACCTAATTAAAACATAGTGGAATGTGGAAGGGCCAGACCTCAGGTGTCAAAGTCTAGATGGAACTCAAGGTCCCAAGGCAAGGCTCACAAGAGGGAGGAAGAACTTAGGGACTAAGAGAGAGTGCAAGTGCAGAAGTAGAATTTTGAATGGGGAAAGGGAAAAGGGAAGTAGCTTAAATCAGTACACATAAGGGTATAGGGGAATGGGAAGTTGCAAGAGGCAAAAAAGTAGGCTGGTGAGCATACCCAGCAATGGGGGATGCTGGCACACCCTTAGGCCTGTTAGCACACACTATTAAGAGGCTGGGATCTTAAAGGATCAGGTTTAATTCATTGACAACATCTTACATATTACCATGTCTTAAACCAAACCAAAACACATAAGGGGATAGGGAATAGGGATTAATAGTAGAAACAGGAAAACAGAAATCAATAGGCTTATTTCAATATTGAACTTTGCATGAACGATAAGTAGACATGGACACACAAGCTGTAAAGAAACACATTGTTGTGATGCTAAAATTAAATCCGGGGATACTAGTTTCAGAGAAACAAACAAAGGAAAGCAATAGGTCTTGTAAACAGACCACACTGCAGAAAAGAAGAGAATATAATTGTGAGAGTATGAGTTCAGAAGATTTCTCAATTCTGTTTTTGTGAAAAGGGTCATGCCTTTTATAGTGTATAAAACCAGGCAGAAATAAGGTAAGAAAAAAAGTTAAGGAACTTGATTGTCAATTAAGCATCAATTACACAAGACTTCCCTTAATTAAGGGATTCTAATTCAAATGGGTAAAAACAATTTAAGGAAAGAAACTG
Source organism: Nicotiana glauca (assembly GCA_026770625.1). NCBI lineage: Eukaryota > Viridiplantae > Streptophyta > Magnoliopsida > Solanales > Solanaceae > Nicotiana > Nicotiana glauca. The sequence goes on along the minus strand of MU763192.1, from coordinate 21,714 downwards.
AATAAGCACTTTGTGCACAACATGTAATTAGGGGCAAATACATAAAAGGTTATTTATGGACAAGATTTTTAAGTACACGGTTGTACAAATAATACAAGAAAATCAATTAACAACTAGTAAATGAAAGCCAGGGATCTTGTAATTACTGACCCATGAATGAACTAAGTCACAAAAGTGAATAAGGGTTTTAACTTAGGTCGAGTCACCGAGAGAATCAGCAAACAAGAAGAGAAAATCAATCAAACATACTCAAAAGGAAGTATGAATTAAACACAAATTTGCAAACCATTTTAGAGGGAAATTCATTGCATATAAAGAGCATATAGACATGTCGAGCATGAAAGAAGATGGTGTGTTATTGTAAAAATCAGTAGAACATAGACCATAGAAGCATAGTTGTCACATAGGTCAGCAAAAGTAGATGAGAAGTATCATTTAGTAGCATACAAAGGATCCGACGTATAGTTCTTAGAAGAGTTTGGCAAAATCTTGAATCATGCGAAAAACAAGTGTTTTGAAACTCATTTCAAAGACTTGAAATAGGTTCAGATGTCTCAGAATGAACTGAAACATCTATCATGTTCCTCTTAGCAACTGAAACTCATGAGAAACATTATAGAAAGGCAACATGCGGAGCACATTATAAGAGCTCAAAGAAAAAATAGAGTAGAAGAAACTAACATGAAACATAAAAATGGAAAAATTGATAAGATTAGTAGAAGAAATGTGCTGAGCACTTTAATAAGGAAAGTTAAGAACATAGTAATGGAAAATATAGTAGGAGAAATATATCAGAACATAGTATAGGAAAATACAGCAGAAGAAACATGTAAGAACATGGTAGGAGAAAATATAAGAACACAGGAGAAAAGAAATACTGTAGAAAAGCATACGAGAGCATAGTATAGGAAACACATAGGAGAAGCATACAAGAACATATTAGAAGAAAATATAAGAACATAGTAGAAGCAAATACATACAAAAGAAAAGAGAAACATTTAAACTTTTCAAAAAACCCTAGATTGCAAAAGAAATGGTTTTGAAAGTAGTTTATTGCAAGAAAATCCAGATAAATTGTTTGAGAACTTATGGAAAGCATAGATACACAACGAATCTAAAGGAATCGGAGAAAACCTCGAAGGGTCAGGGTTTCAGAAGAACCCTATTAGTGAGAAAGGCTTTGAAAGGTCACTGATCTAAGTCGGAGAAGTCAAAAATCAGGATCGAGCAGCTATGCTACGTCGGAGCAAGGCCGGAGATGACCGTGGAACTCGAATCGAATAAAGCCTGGACAAAACTTCATCGTGGTCAGGCCTTGAATCTTCAAGAACCAGGCATGTATGAGCAATAAGAGCTGAGTATAGGGCCTCTATAGCCATGGATTCCGGTGGCTTTCAGGGCGGAAATGGTGGCTAGGGTTTGAGAACCTTCGAGAGAGTTCAAAATACTGGAGGGTTCAGAGGTGGCTGGTAGGTAGAAATGATTAGTGTTGGGGGGTTGGTAAATTAAAAAACGAATGGACGAAATGTGGTCGTTGATCATTTTGATCAACGACCTGGATTAAACGAGGAGCCGAGCGGGTCATTCAAACGGGCTATGGGTTGGATAAGTTTAGGAATTGGGCTGGGGTTCAGTTGGATTTAATTGGGGTTCCAATTAGGCTACAATTGAAATGAAATCTGACTATATTTTAAATAGCCATTTTTCCCCATTTTTTATATAAAATAGAAAATTAAATTCTCGAAATAAATTTAAAGTACTAAAATAATTTATAACATATAATTATCATTTTAAAAATACTGGACTTAATTTTATAAATATAAATGCAATCAAATCATAAAGAAGGCTAATATTACAATTATATGCAATTTAGCTTAAAAAATACTAAATAAATATGAAAAAATATCCGAGCTATAGTTTAGCATATGAGAATTCAATGAGTGAACCATCAAAATGATAATTTTAGATATTATTATCAGGTTTTTATGAATAAAAATAGGGAAATAAATTGATTTGAAAGCCTTTAAAATTAAGGAAAAATGATAAAATATTTGGACATACTTATATATGCATATATATGTTATTTTGAAAGTGTTTTGCATATTAGAAAATATATAGGGAAAATTTGTGTATCAACAACTATCTCTCTTAACTTGGGAAGGATGAAAGAGTTGTCAGGTAAAGATATGATGGCCAATTTTGACCGAACAAAATGGTTTGAAGAGGATGACCGCGCTCTGGTTCCTGAGATTCCTACGTATCCCTGGTATTACACGAATTAGGACATATGTAGTTTGGGATCCGTCAGCAGAATATGCTGATGGAAATCGTTCAAGAACGGACACAATATTCAGGTTGGGATGAATGGTTAAGGTCCAGTAGTGCCGTGGGGACTGGAGCAGAATCGCTCCTATCGGGATAGCCGTTGCTCGCCGGTTTACCTGCAAATAAACAATACAAGAGTATATTGTGCATAAGTTTAAACATGATGCAAGTTCCTGACGGACCATGAATACTGTCTTTGAATGGTTAGGATGACGTCCTCAGACCATGATGTCCTGGGCCATGAAGCGTATAATAATGGATTTTCATGCTATGAAATGATGCTCTCGGGAAATGAGAATGATTCCTCCGAACCATGATGCCTTTGAATAATGATATGCAAAAGATTAAAGGGATCCTCAGTACATGGCATGGTGTTCTCGTGCTATGAAAATGGTGCCTCTGAACAATGACATCTTCGGATAATTTGGCGTTCTTTCAGCTCATGAAATGCAATAGGTGGCGATCTTTCAGCCCATGAAAGCATAAATAAAATAGCGATCTTTCAGCCATGCCAATGTAAACAAAGCGGAGATCTTTCAGCCATGTAGAATGTAAAATGAAATGGCGATATTTCAGCCATGCAAATGTGAAAAAAAACTGTGATCTTTCAACCATGCACAATCTAAAATGAAGCGGCGATCTTTTAGCCATGCAGATGCAAGTGGAGACAGTGTCTGGTCTCGGAAGGCAGAATGGTAGCCTTATGCAATGTGAAAAATACTGATGGAGATAGTGCTTAGTCTTGGAAGGCAGAATGGTAGCCTTATACAATGTAGAAAATGCATATGGAGACAGTGCTTAGTCTTGGAAGGCAGAATGGTAGCCTTATGCAATGCAGAAAATGCAGATGGTAATAGAGTTTCTTAGCTGATAACAAGCTTTGATGTTGGGATCACTGGGGATATTATGTACAGGGGATATCACTGGTGTGTGTGGCTGGCAAATACCATAGATGTGTGGCAATTCAGGAATCAATGTTTTATCTTGTAGATGTAAAGTATATCGTATGCTTTCGTAATCCAAATGCCTGCATCCAAAGAAAAATCGTAAGTTTTGTAAAGGGGAGGTTAGTTCGTATTTTTGCTGGCCTTACCTGACTTGTTCGGCTTTGGTCTGGTGATACTGTATGTATTACTGGGATAACATTGTTGAACAAAGCAATTTGGATAATAAACATGCATGAGTTTGTAAAAAATATGACATGAGTATATAGTTAAGAAATAGCTTTTAGATGAACCGATGACTGTGTCGTGGTTCAGGACATTGCAACCTCTCCTACTATAGAATTTTGAGGATCCTCAAAATTCTACCCCAGTTTGACGGGTTGATGCTTCCGAAGGTTGCTTGCGATGATCGACTGAAATTACTTCGGAATTTTGAGGGTCCTCATAAAAATTCTGCCACAGTTTCCAATTACGGGGGAGAATGAAAATTTTATTGAATTTTGACCGAATCCATAAGGCTACCTACGTATCCCCTCTTAAACGAAAATTAGGTAAGACGTAGTTCAAATTATATCATATAGGAAAACATAAGATTACACATAGTAGCGCTTGACTGCAGTTGAGTTGATTGGTTTTGGCCAAACTTCTCTGTCCATTTCTGCAAGTATGAGGGCTCCACCTATCAGAACCCGGTGAACCATGTATGGACCCTGCCAGTCGGGAGAGAATTTTCCTTTGGCTTCATCTTGATGTGGAAAGATTTTCTTTAATACAAGCTGCCCCGATGTGAACTGTCTTGGCTTGACTCTTTTGTTGAAGGCTCTGGACATTATGTTCTGATAGAGCTGATAGTGGCAAACTGCGTTCATTCTCTTTACATCTATAAGAGCTAAATGCTCGTAACTACTTTTTACCCATTCTACGTCATCGAGCCTTGCTTCCTGCATGATCCTTAAGGAAGGAATTTCCGCTTCAGTGGGTGTCACACCTCCTTTTACCTACACCCCGGAAGAGGGTATAATAAAGGGAGTTTTTCCAATTAAAGGACAATCAAAACGGGATTATTTAAATTAATATCAAAGTCGCCACTTGGGATAATTAATGGTGTCCCAAGCCACCGGTTTCAAATCCTGAATCGAGGAAAAGATTGACTCTGTTTACAGTTTGCGAACACAGAAATTCGGGTAAGGAATTCTATTAACCCTGCAGAAGGTGTTAGGCATTCCCGAGTTCCGTGGTTCTAACACGGTCGCTTTGATAATACTTGGCTTATTATATTGTCTAATTCCTGATTTTAGAACCTATGTGCGTTTACTTCTTTTACCGCTTTTAATTAAGAAAAGTTATCTTGAAACGAATTACGCATACGTATACCCGCTTGTTTTGCGCATCAAAAATTATGTCACGCGAACATGTCCATAATTAATAACGCTTTATTATTATTAAGAAAGTTTGGGCCAAAGTTGCACGAACGCATACTCCGGTTTTGTTTTTAGAATCTTAATTATTTTATGCGGACGTATACACAATCACAATTATTTTTTAAACGGCCCTAAAGGATATTCTATGAATATTAGTCATTTTTAACATCTAGGTTACAAAGCTAATACGAGGGCCACGCAATTTCATTTTTGTTCCGCACGGCGCACCCCAATTTATTCTAATTAAAGCGTTTCTAAACTAATTCATGAAGGCCATTCATTATGAGTTTTCTATTTATGGCTCACCTCCTATTTACTTTTGAAAAACCCAATTAATTAACTAAAGACGATTGCGGAGCTTCTGCTTATTCAAAATGAAATCCCAATCCTACTAACTAAATAGCAAACATCCAATTGAAGGGCCGATTAACTCGAAATCAAATTTCCTTAACTAGTAAACCACATGTCGAGCTAATTCCAACTCCTGTCAAATTTGGATCCGATGAGCCCAACTCTCAATGGGAAAAGATGGTCAAGTCCCAACATGTGATTCTGAGTCCATAAAACCAAGTGTCTCTTATTAGGACAATGTTAGGCCTAAATTTCAGGAACAATAATTGATCAAGACCATGTATCAAACAAATAAGCAATTAAACTAATTGAACAATCCTGAATTTTACTGATCAGTCCAAATTAACTCAGCGAGACCTTGAGTTTTATACTGCGTACACTCAAATTGGATCTACTGTGAGAGACGAGTCCAGCAACCAAAACCAAAACTACTAGGCTCAAGAAGCAGGCCCAAACAACGTTAGAGCCCCGAACTTTTAAGAAAACCCAGCGCACACATTAACCCCGGACTCAAAGATTCCCAGATTTGATTCTAAATTAAAGTTCCATTTACAACGTATCAACATTAAAGAGCCTATGCAAGAATATGGTCAATACTAAATTATGAGCCCCCTGAAATCAGCAAACAAAATTCCCAGTTTTGCATAAAAGAATTTAAACATATGATGTACGAAAAACTAGATCCAGCCCAAACTCACCAGTCTTGAACATGATTTGAACTCATAGCCACACTCAAAATCAATTAACTCACAATCAAGCTAAAGAAGCACAACCTTCAGTTAGTACATACGACTATCATCTAGTCTATGATTGAATTGTATTTATACAAGACAAAACCAATATTTAATCTTAAGAAACAAGTGTGGCATCGATTACAGGATTAGTTACACAGAAGAACACATGGCTAGGTGGAAGCAAGATAAAAGGCAACAAACTTAAAGGAAAAGAAATTGGTAGAGCCATGGAGAGAAGTCCCTTTCGTCAACTGAAATTCACATCTTCATACAATGGCCTAACTAAATATCAATTCCACTCATTGTTTAGATGACATACCTGGAAATGAGAGTAACAAGAGTAAAACTCAGTAGTAGCTATAACAGGACCCATCAATAACAAGAAACCAGGGAAATATCTTTAAAAACCAACACAAACCTGATGCTCAAACAAACCAAAATCCATAACCAGAAGCTTCGAATATCAGATTTAGCTCATCTCAGTCTAACTAGTTAGTCTATTTCAGGAACGAGAAATTGAAAAGATCGCAAGAAGAGAACCAATGAAACAGTAACTCCCACAGGCTTCAAACCAAAATTCCTCCTAAAACCCACCAATTAAAACCACACCTAATCCATTTCAATCCTCAATCTATTCAGAAATTATCTCAAAAATTGGGCGTTTCAGCAATCCAAGGAAAGGGAAAGTAACTTAATCTAAATAGTAGGGAATTTTTGGACGTTTGTATTTTCTAAAATTCTCTGTCCCTGAAGTCCCCCTTGAAAGGCAAGAAAGAGGTGCCTTTATATGCAAGGGAATTGTTCAACAATTCCAGAATAAGTTTTTGCATTTTTCCCCCTTTTGAATTATCATTTTAGCTTAGGAATCCCTCACTTATTGACTTGTTACTCAAGTTAAACTAAAAAAAAAAACCTAAAATTCCAAAGAACCCCCCACCAGAAGCTTCCTATTCTGTTACTAAAAGATTCCCTAACCTAAACTTCCAAATCTACCCCTGAAACACTCACTATTTACCTTCCCTGAAAATCAACCTGGGTCAAGTTGACCCAACTTCAACTGGTGGGTCTCAGTTTGCAAACTCTAGGCCAGACCCTTTTTTTCAGGCCATTTTGACTCGAGGTCTCACAGAGGAATTCAAAGAAAAGATGAGGAAGAAGACGGACAAAATCAAAAGACTTTTCGAGCTAAAAACTTTAAAAGCCCAAATATCAAAGATAAACCATCTAAACTAATGTTCAATCATAGAAACACTAATTAGCTTAACACGAAAAACATGCAAAAGATTGAAGTATCGGAGAAAACAGAGAAGAAAAGAAAAATCTAAACATACACAAAGAAACAGAAGAAGGTGATAAAGAAATTCACATGAAAGTTGAAACTCAGAAGTAAAGACACAATACCTAAACATAGCCCGGACCGTAAGAACTTCAAATCTTTAAAATTTCCTGGTCGAGTCTGACATTAATCATGTGTTCTTATCAAGAACAAATGAATAACGTCGAACTAGACCCAAACTTCACTGAAATCTCGAGTTTGAGTTTGATTGGAGTTTTAGGGCTTGAACCAGATTCAAAATTCGACGAGTTTGGTTATGATTCGAGGGTAAATGGTCTGGGATTTAGGAAGAAGGGGTCAAGGAGGCTCTAGGGTGTTCATTTGGTGGTGAATGGAACCGGCGCCGCCACCCCAAGGCGGTGGGAAAAGGGGACGGTGTCTCTGGGGTTAAGGGTGAGAGAAACGAATGGATTGGGGGGAGGGTCGTGTTTGGACACTAATATACTAAAGGCCCCTGTTTTCTCAACCGTTAGATTGAAAGACCTCGACGTCCTGGATTGCCTCAACAGCCAAACATGGTCATTTTAGCGGTAAGGGACTGGACCGGGTGGGGAAATTTGGGGCTGGATCGAAGGGTGTTGGAATAACAAAAAGCTTGGGCCTGGGTGAATTGGCTAGGAACTGGCCCAACCTGATTCACTTTCCCTTTTTTAATTCCTTTTTTTTTCTAAATTCTTTTAATTCCCTTTTTTCTTTTTTCTTTTTTTCAAAATTAATACAACTCGTAAATTAATTCTTAGAAACTAATTAACTCAATAAAATCACTAATTAATCATAAATGATAGTTAACTCAATTAATTAAAAGAAAAACTACGCAAAATCAAAGTTAAAATTAAAAGGTGCAAATTAAACTATTTTTGCGATTTTCCTTTTTATAAAACAACTTAATTACTAAATGATTCTAAAATGCAAAATTAACTCTTAAATGCACATGCAGCATGTATTTTTGTATTTTTTTACAAATTAAAATGCCCAAACCAAAATACAAACAATTAATAGAAAAAATACCACGAAAATCCACAAAATTGCAAACACTGAAAGAAATTATTTTATTTTGAGTTTATGGGAGTAATTCATATAGGGCAAAAATCACGTGCTCACAGCTGCCCCTGTTTGCTCGGAAACACGAAGGGTTTTCGTGCAAAGATAAATGAGCAGATACGAGCGATTTTTGCCCGCTTGAATACTCTGTGCAAAGCATTTTTGAAAGATTTAACCGCACCCTGCTTCTGAGGATGCCTACATATCCTTGGCTAAAAAGGAATCAGGTCAGTGTAGTTCAGGAATGTCTGGTAGGTGGGACTACCATGAAGCTGTGATTTGATTGTTGTTGTTTTTGTTGCTACTGCTTACTGAAACCCCTTATTACACCATGTCAAAAACAAAAGAAGCTAGACTAGACTAAGATCAATGCTTTACAAAAATCATATCTATATCTTCAAACTTGCTCTTGTAGTTCTTGTTGCCTTGTTGACTTGTATTCTCCCGGTGACATCCCTTTGTTGCCGTCTCGAATTGTAATCCGAAATGTTTTCCCTTTCTCCAGGTGGACGCCTGACTACTGAACTTGAAATGTATTCCCATGCTCTCCAGGCGGGCTCTTGACTGCTAAACTTGAAATGTATTCCCTGCTCTCCAGGCGGGGTCCTAACTTCTGAACTTTAATGTATTCCCATGCTCTCCAGCCGGGCTCCTGACTGCTGACTTGAAATGTATTCCCTGCTCTCCAAGCGGGATCCTGACTGCTGACTTGAAGTGTATTCCCTGCTCTCCAGGCGGGCTCCTAGCTGCTGACCTGAAATATATTCCCTGTTCTCTAGGTGGGCTCCTGACTTCAACAAAACAGATAAAACAAAGAAATTTTTTTGCCCCAGTATGAGTATCTGGCACATACGCAAGTGTAAAACGAAATATATCAATAAGAAATTGAAAGCTAAAATTTGAATTGTACTTCCTTGTTCTCCAGGCGGGCTCCTGACTGCTGACTTGAAATGTATTCCCTGCTCTCCAGGCGGGCTCCTGATTGCTGAACTTGAATGTATTCCCTGCTCTCTAGGCGGGCTCCTGACTTTAACTTGAAATGTATTCCCTGTTCTCCAGGTGGGCTCCTAACTGCTGACTTGAAATGAATTCCCTATTCTCTAGGTGAGCTTCTGACTGCATACTTGAAATGTATTCCCTATTCTCCAGGTGGTCTCCTGACTTCAACAAAACAGATAAAACAAAGAAAATTTTCTAATCCAATTTGGGTATCCGGGCACATACGTAAGTGTAAAACGAACCACATTACAAAATATCAATAACAACTTGAAAGCTAAAACTTGAATTGTACTCCCTTGTTCTCCAAGCAAGCTCCTGACTGCTAACTTGAAAATTTATTCCCTGCTTTCCAGGCGGGCTCCTGACTGCTAACTTGAATTTATTCCCTGCCCTCCAGGCAGGCTCCTGACTTCAACTTGAAATGTATTCCCTGTTCTCCAGGTGGGCTCCTGACTGCTGACTTGAAATGTATTCCCTGTTCTCCAGGTGGACTCTTGACTTCAACAAAATAGACAAAAACAAAGAAAATTTTTTGCCCCGGTTTGGTGTGTGGGCACATAGGGGAGTGTTAAACTGAATCATTCTACCAACTAATATTAGCAATTTTAGAGCTAAGTCCTATTATCCAGGAAGGTCCTGACAACTCCTAATTGAACAACAATTATAGACCTAAGTTATATCTACTAAAGGCATTTGTTATCTCAAAGGGTCTTAAACTAATCCTATTATCCAGGTAGATCCTGAAAATCGAATCAAGGCTTATCTTAAAGACTGCCACTTTTACGACTGAATCATATTACCTTCTAACAGAATTTGCGCTACATCCTGAGAGCTCATAATTGAATTGTGTCTTAAACATGCAAACTTTGCAATCAACTTACATTCTTACCTGATTTGTTTTTTAATTTATCTAAGCCCTATTTTTCAGGAAGGTCCTGAGAGTTTACGGTCAATCCTGTTTGGTGCTGCCATTCTTTACGGAGAATTTCTCAGAAGAAAACAAAATTTCTGCCCCTGTTTCAATCAAAGAAAAATCTTGTCGGTTTAAAATGGTGGTTAGTTGATGGCATTATTGCTGAAGATGTCTCCACTGATGTGTCTTACTTTGAACTACTTCCCCGAACGGGCCGTGAACCACTTGACTTTTTGACTCACTTTCAAACCCCATCACTATTGACAACCCGAGTGTTCTGTCCCATACTTTTGTTTTACATTTCTGACCCCATTATCTGAACCTTTGCATCTCCCATGAAACTACCCAATCAATCCACCGATGAAACTTTCGATGACCCCTTGTATCCTACTTTGCATCATGCCATCTTTGGTACGTTCCGGCGCCACTGTGCTTTGCAATTGGGAAACTGATAGTGAGCCTTGACATCCTTTCTTCTTTGTTTTGAACAAGACCGACATTGAAACATCTTAGAGAAACAAACCCCAAAAGGAATGAATTGCAATGATCTTGCGAGTTAAGGATAAAGAGAATCCAAAACCGGATGACTTACAAAAGAGGAAAGAAAAGGAAAAAAGACTTATCTGGGTGGAACAGGTTGTATAATTGATCATGACATGCATTTCGGACTTGTCGTCCCAATCCGTCCAACCAATCAACTTTCAACTTGCATGCTTTGTTGCCTCAGAATTCCATAACCTGATTTCTTCAACCAAACCTTAATTTTGTTCATCTTGCGGTGTCCGGAGCGGTTTTCACCCACAGACCTCTCTCGTTTGGTCATCTAAAAACTCACTTTTTCCTTAAGGTGCCCGCGAGGGTCTTCACTAGTAACACTCTCTCATTTCTGGTTTCTATCAACTCACTTTTGCCTTACGGTGCCTGTAAGGGTTTTCACTAATAAGACTTTCTCATTTTTCATTTCTCTCAGCTCGCATCGCCTTACGGTGCCCGTGAGGGTTTTCACCAATAAGACTCACTCATTTGTATTATTTTCCTGGTTGGACTAGAGTGTTGCCCTTGATATAATTCACCTCTACCTACTTGACTCGGCATTTCTCGAAAACTGATAAGAAGGTCTCTCTTTGGACAGTAATATGGCTTTTGGATAGGGTTAGAAAGAAAGGGTACTACAGGCTCAAAACAATTCTGTTGGCTTTAAAATTACAACTTCCGGAATCAGATTTCTCACAACAACTGCAACTTTTGCCCCAGTTTCTTACTTGGGGACTTTTGGTTTTATTTTGATGGGACCGAACTGTGAGGCTGCCTATGTATCCTTAAAATGAATCAAGTCGAACGTAGTTCATGAGACCACTTTTATTGTTGCTATTTTTCTTTTCTTTTTCTTCCATTTTCTCTTCTTTTCTTTTCTTTCTTCATTTTGCCTTTTCTCTTTTTCTTTTTATTTCTTTTTCTTCTTTTTTTACTCTTTTTGTTTTTCATTTTCATTTTTCTTCTCTCTCTTTTCCTTTACTTATCCTTTATGCTTGCATTTCCGAACTTTGATACTGATTCCAAAAGAGGGGTATGTAGAAAATAAATAAGGCTCAAAGGGGTAGCGAGGGATAAAATGTTTAGATAGCAGAAAAAATGCCTTCGTCATTCCAATCTCCAAAACATGCCAAGTACAAACAAATAAAATTAAAATAAAGAAAATCATACATAATATCTCTTGACCGCATTAGAATTGATGGCCATTTCTACACACTTGCCTTCTACATCTGTTAAGTACAAAGAGCCATTGCACAACACTCTCGTCACAATGAACGACCTCTGCCAATTTGGGGCTAACTTGCCTTTGGCCTTAGCCTGACGTGGAAGGATACGTCTCGACACCTGCTGACCCATTTCGAACTTTCGTGGACACACATTCTTATTATATGCTCTTGCCATTCTCCCTTGATACAACTGTCCACGAAACACTACTGCTAATATTTCTCATTGATTAGACTCAATTGCTCCAGGCGGGTTTTGGCCTACTCATCATCATCATATTCCAATTCATCATCATACTCAATTTCTTGTATTATTATTTTAGAATTAGACCGGCTTTTAAGAATGGGCCAAAGATTCCTCATGCATGCCATGTCATTGAAACTAGCATAAAAAGAATTGTACAAGAAAGAAAAGAAAAATGAAACTATCTGCAATGAAGAAGAAGGGAAATTGCATTTCACTGAAATTGAAAGATAATAAGGTTTAACACATCCAAATGGATGGATAATAGAATCTGAATCAGAACCCTGGAATAATCCAGACAGCAAAAAAGAAAATCAAATCCCACTACCAAAACTCCCTCCGAATAGGAAGAGGAGTAGCTTCCCAATTGTTGATATTCACATTCGGCATTATAAAATGCACCTCTTCGTCACTAGAACCTTCCTCAATTTCTACTGTGTTCACTTTATCAAATAGACTTTGGACCCTCTCAAATCAACTCCACATCAAAGACAACCCAGGTTTTGGAACTGCTGACACCAGACGCTTTATTGCCCCAGACTTGACAACAGTTCTTAGTAAGTGTGGGATAGGCCTAGAGAGAAGCCATGCTTTCTTTTCCATTTTTGTAACCTTCTTCACATCATCCTCTGTAGGCTTGAACCACAGACCAAATGTACCCAGATTTTTTACGTAGAGATACTGGTTGCACAATACCTTGCAAAGATGCACCCAAACCTTTACTGTCATGACCCCAAACCCGGTCGTGATGGCGCCCAACACTAATGCTAGGCAAGCCCGACCATTCACTCTCTCAACTCGAGCATGAAGCTCAAAACCAATTAATTAAATACTTAAATCAAATATCAATACTCATAGTTGAAATACTCAAATAAAAACAATACGAAACACTAACATAAACTGTAACTCCCAAAGACCTGGGGGTCATGAGTCTAGAGCCTCTAAATAATACAGAGTCAAGAACCCTCAACAATAACCATGTTCTAAAATGCTGAAAGGATAAAAGGATAGGGGAGGAGTCGGGTCCTGCGGACGTCAAACAGCTACCTCGACAACTCCTGAAAACTCTGGAAGCAGCAACTAGCTCAACTAAGCTCCCGAAGTACCTGAATCTGCACACAAGGTACAGGGAGTAAAGTGAGTACTTCCAACTCAGCGGTAGACATGTATAATGTCTGATTGTAAGAAATCCCAAAATAGCACAATGTAAAGCTATAACCAATTAGTCTATACATTTAACAATGAAACAATAACATGTAATGACAGGTAGGATAGATAAAAAAAGATGCATGAATGCAATGCAATGCACATGACCGCTACGGCACGTAGCCCGATCCATTTAACGTCGACGGCGCTCACTGGGGGTGTGTACAGACTCCGATGGGGATCCTACAGCCCAAGCGCAATATAATCATAGCATTCGCTGCGGCGTGCAGCGCTGTCCACAATCAGTCTAGTTATATATGCATGCAAGCCACACGGGCACAATCAAGTTTACCATTTTCGGTTCCATTTAACAGGTATTATAGTTTAAGTGATTTAAAACCTTAGAAATTTACTAATCATTTCGAGACAGTGTTTAACTCAGGACTGATATCATGAAAA